>BQKZ01002565.1:30643-44083 GCA_036244855.1 Temnopleurus reevesii
GTAATAGGTTGAGAGAAATTCGCAGCCAAACAAACAAACAACCAAACATCAAACAAATTTACACACAAGATTAGGCGAATTATATAGTAGGATTCATTTCGTTTCTTATTAGTAAAAAAGTGAACGAAAACTCCTGAAGCACCTTGAATTCCAGTGATTAACAATCAGACAAGATGAATATAAAACATTTGTCATTCATCAAGCATAACTATTTTTGTGAATGATACACCAAACGATAATGGCATGTTCGTGGCACTAATTCTACAGGGGAAGCAGGAAATGAAATAACCCAATAAATCAGCGTGGATATGCTACTGTGGACAGATTATTGTCAACTCAATTTCAACAAGGAACTGAACACTTTTCTCCTCTAGAGGGGGCTAGAACAAAATCTGTTGCACCCAGGCTTGAAATGCGATTATGGATCAACTTTGCCTGAAATCGGACATATTCAAAAGTCAATAATCGATGACATCAAAGTCTGGTGAGGAAAACATGTAAAATCTGTGTTATTTCGTACCTCGGTTGATTTTTCTAGAACAGAAAAATTTTCTTTATAGTCCCAAGAGATTTGGGTTTTGAGGCAGAGTTACATGTCACTGTATTTCAGGATTTATTTCATTTCTTATGAAGAAGATGTACCAGAAAAGGGTACAAACAGGGATACCAAGTGAAGAGAGATAAAACTTGTTACAGTCTATTATTTTAGATTGAGTTGAATTGAGTTGAATTGAATTCATTCAAACCAGTCAGAACAGAAACGGATAGTATAAACATTACAAGAAAGTAAATGAATACCTGGAAATGACAATTAGATCTTATATCATATTTGCTTTCGCTTTTTGTTTATCCCATGATAGAGTCTATCCATCTTATCGAAAAGTAATCTTTAATGGTCTTAGTTTCGTCACTGTTCACCCAGAGTGTTCATGTTCGCCGTGTTTTAGGATACGTTTTAATGAAAGATCAACCTCCACAAATGATCCATTGAACCCTGCACATTTTTGTGTCATTCCTTTGATGCTTTTATAAGAATTTCAGACTTCATTCAAGGCACGAACCATGTGGTGATTATAGAGGATGTTGTGTATTTGCCCATCTTTCAATATGCATTTCAATCAGTGAATTGCGTGTTTGAGGAAGTAATCATTCAAGAAATACATTTTCAACAAGCCGCCCATTTCAACAATGATTAAGATACAGCAAATATTTTAGGAATGTATATCTGTTTTCATGTGGATGTATTGAAATGCACACACAAAGGATATTTGACATTCTTTAATTAAAGTTCATTTTTCTTTCAACATGAGGATTATCATTTTATGGAGTCAGATAACATATCAGAATGAATAGAAGGAATTCGCACCATTGATAGACATTGTTTAATGTCATGAAAACAAATCCTACCTAGAAATAGGCTTATCGTTTTGATTTCACTGGTAATAAGCTCCCTTTACTTCCTTCAAAATGTTGGCATTCATGATGCAATCTGAGATCATATTGGATATTCTTCTGATTTTTCCTAGCTGTTGGTTTTTTTGTCAGCAGATATTCCTCTTCGTATTGAAATACAGATGGTTGCAATAATGCTTCTGAATAGCAGCAATTAATGGTTTGAAAATTGTGTTGGATTAACATGATTTCATTAATTACTTTTGAGGAATCATTAAAAATGTCTGCATAGAAGAGTGGATATCATAATGCACTTTAACCATTTCAATGATAGAGTTCGAACTTTCATAGGATGTATACAATTGGTCAATGCTTGCAATTATTGTCAATATGTTTTGAATTGATTTATTTTTTATATTGGTGCAAAGGTCACCTTATTGTGCAATAAATATACTTACGATTCTTACATGTTATATGAAAAATTTAAAAAACGAGGTACACCCCAGTCATCTATAAAAGAAGGAAACTAAAATTGTAACATTGGGGTACATAAATGTATGTATAATAAGGGGAGAAAAAGAAATAGAAAAAAGTATAATGGAATGAAAATGGAATAAAAAAAAAGTTTAAGATATTTGCAAATTTTTATGATATGTTTTGTATCAGCTACATGTAACACTTTGTAAAATTGTAGGTATTCACTATGAGACCCAAAACCCTATTTTAGGGGATTGCAATACTACACACGTACATGTAGAGGGAGCAAGAGTAGTTTGTGTTTGCCTGTTTCGTTGACTGATCCCAAATGACCTTTTATTTCAATGTTTACACGCTTTCAATCTTTGTTTGAATTACCTTGGCAAACTCGATTCCACCACCAAGTGCAAATGATGTCATAAAATTACCATNAATTCATATATGCTATGGTCTAAGGGCTGCTACTGGGTGGGACACAGTCTTTGGGTAATGTCATTATTTTACAATATTTGCCTGGTTTGAATAAGGGATGGATTTAGGGTTTTGGGATGTCACAAAAATAGACCCAACCCCATGGACAGACCCTAATCGTTCTGATTTCACTGGTAATAAACTCACTTTACTTCCTTCAAAATATTGGCATTCATAAGGCAATCTGAGACATATTGGATAAATATCAGATTTCTTCTGTTTGTTTTTGTCAGCAGATATTCCTGGTCGTATTGAAATACAGATGGCTGCAATAATGCTTCTGAATAGCAGCAATGTAATAATATTGGATTCACATTCAATGATTTTTACAAGTCGTTTACATTGAAATTGTCATCACTTCAATAAAAAGAAACATACAAAATTACAAATCAGAACATTATTTTAATAACAAGAGAAATAAATTACATAAAAACTATGAAGTGACTGGATCATCAATAAAGTTAGAAAAACTTATAGGGTGATTATCCTTACAAATTAACAAGTTACACCTAAATACACATAGAAAAATACAACAGAATACAAAGGGGGGGGGGGACAAATATGTTAAGGATACAGTGAACATATTTGCACAAAAGATTTAATATATTAAATGCAATAATCACCTAAATGATTAAGATATGGAAGTTTCATATGATAATGCTTGCAATTATTTTCAATTTTATTTAAAAAAAATATTGTTGCATAGTTCAACTTGTTGTGCAATATAATAATTCTTATTCTTACATGTTCTGTGAAAAATATGAAAAGCAATGTGGTACATGTACATTCCAATCATCTTCAGAAATAAAAGAAGGAAATTCAAGTTGGTTTATTCATAATAAGGGGAGAAAAAAGAAATGGACAAAAAAAGTGCAATGAAGTGAAAAACGAATAGAAGAAAAGGTTGGACCGTCCTAAGAAAGATATTGTAAAATTGTAAGAATGAGACCAAACCCTGGGCTCTTTTTAACGGGATTGCAATACTACATGCATATAGAGCAAGCGGAGTTTGTGTTTGCCTGTTTCGTTGACTGATCCCAAATGACCTTTTATTTCAATGTTTACACCCCGGCTTTCAATCTTTGTTTGAATTACCTTGGCAAACTCGATTCCACCACCAAGTGCAAATGATGTCATAAAATTACCACAGTCCTTCGATAGGGCCATTGCTGTAGATTCTATCTGGCCTTTCCTTTGTATTTACGTCATGTGATGTAAACCTAAAACAAAAAAAAGGAAGCCGTTTGGTTGCCTGCCCCGACAGACCCTTCAAAAATGGCTGGACATGTTTCATTATTTTTTTAAACATTTTTTCTGATTTTTTTTTGTAAGTTTCAATGACATTCTAAAAATCAATGTAAGATTGTAGATACATGTACATGTGAAAAACAACCTGGAAAGTCTTTTTCAGATGTTTTCTCAAAAGCCTTTCACTCAACTTTAAGTCTTATTTTTATACATGAAATATGCAATCAGTTTTTAACAACTCTGATTCACGAATGCTATATTTAAAAAAAGGCATTCTTGGGTGACCAAACAATTGTTTTCTGTTGGCATATAGCTGCATATAGTCAGCCAAATTTGTAACATAGGACTTTTTGGTATTTTTGTAGCACCTATTAATTGGTAAATCACCTCCCCATTCAAAGGCGACATCCTGACCTATATAATGAAACGAAACAAACTAAAAAAATCAACAAATATCAACATAAAAAGGCAACACACCCACAAACAAACACTACATGTATCCTGTAGAGCGTAATTTTAACTTTGATGCACGCCACCCAAAATATTTTCACGTTCTGTGTACATGTACGTTAGTTTTCCATAGGCCTAAAAATATGATTGTTTGGTTGCCTTTCAACGCAATTTATTGAAATGGTGTTGCTCGATCAGAATTTTTTTTCTCAATTGGGAACATATTTCATGTATAAAGCATAAAAACATTAAAGGAAGTGACTAGCCAAAGAACATCGAAAGTGACTTTTGGGGTTGTATTTCATGATTTTAACGTTATTTTTTTTGGGTATTTCAGTGAAAAGTATTGAAAAAAAATGTCTGGTCGGGCCATTTTCACAAGGTTGGTCGATGAAGGACAACCAAACAAACTTTTTTGCCTTTGCTACAGTGTTCTCCTTTTCAAATCTCGAAATGGTGCTGCCAGACAGACGGTTGAGGAGAATATGTTCTCCAAATTTGTCACTTAAATGTTTGAAAGATTGAAAAAACAACAAAACTGTGTAGAGGATAGCCCAAACTTTCAGGATTGAGAATATTTATTTTCAAAGGGGCTGAAATGTTTGTACAAAATGACCTTGAACTTTCAAGGCCTACTAGGTCATAAACAATGCACCTCATAATTTGACTGTTAATCATTTCAAAATGATGTCACAGTACATTATTACTTTGTTTTCATCTATGTGGTTTGTAACTACATGTACATAATTTGCTATTTATATGCAAAGGTGGAGGCAGGTTTTCAGTAACCACAGCTATTTTAGAAATTATCAAGACAGAAATGACGTGGAAGAGCTTTGTTTTTGCTTTCTCAGCATGTTGTATAATGAGAACTCCCTTTATGTCAATAGGTTCCAAATACTAATACCATGGACTAAGGGGGTGATGTTCAAAAGTTGCAATTGATCACAAATCAACTGCAAATCATTTACAAATTGTAACGCGCATTTTCTGTTGAGCATGATATGCGCTTCTATCAAGAAATGCATGAAACAATGCTTTTAATTGGCGCGTTCAGATCAACTGAAACTTGCAACCAATTGCAACTTTTGAACAACATTCCCTAACTCTAGGCTGGACTACAGTGATCTTTGTTCCTTTGAAATGGGAGATCCAGACAAATTTTGAATACAAAATGCTATAATAATAATGATTACATTAATAATAATCTGTCTTATTTACCCAGGGTACCAGGTAGCCGCTTTAGTTCTTTGAAATGTTTACCATGTAGGCTTTGCAATAACTTTGAGCTATTATTGCCCGGGTTTATTGGATTTAGGCATTTAGGTAAAAAACAAAATCATTTTGCTCTCCCTGGGGAGTTTTGCAGTAGGGTGCTTCAGTTGAGGCAGTCACTTCTAAATAGACCAGAATAGTCACTTCCAACCATTCCCCAATTATACCTGGGTAGAGTGCAGCACAATATGGATTCATTTCGTGGTGAATGAAATTATTGCCATGAGTGGGATTCAAAACCTATGATCCTCTGGATGAAAAGCAAGAGTCAGGAACCACCATACTTCCAGCTATCACGTGATAGAACATTAGATACAAAATATTTCTGCTATAGTCCTGATTCGACCAAAATAATATTCATTGTGCTGATTGAGACTACCTATTCTCTCTGCTTTCGGGCACAATTTTCAAATATGTCAAAAGGGTCCTCCAAAGGAATAAATTTCATTAGTATTCCATGTCTATAATGGGCATAGTGGAGCCACACTGTTGAAGGTGTGAGTTATGAAATTGTTGTGAATAGATTCATCATTCCATGAGCTGATAAACAGTCATTGCGATGGAATTTTGGAATTGAATAGGAATTAGATTCAAATGATTATTGTGCCAAAGAAGGGCTGTTCAAATTGAAACCTGTAAACAAATGGTGATGTTTATTTTCAATTCCCACTTGATACTTTTCTGCCCAAATGCACTTTGGACCAATTTTATACTGAACTTTTCTGGTGTTTTGATGCAGCTTGATACAGCCAATCTTTGTGTATGTTATTCTTCTTCATTCATTGACAGCACATCAATGTCAGAGAGAAATTTGTATTTAATTTCTCGCGTGAAATTTTCTTGGTCATTTTTCATGGAGATATATTTCATAATCCTGAGTATAATGGAGAAGAGAGCTGATCAGGCCAATATATCCTGAGTTTTACGCAAAGTTGGTATTGTGGGATGCAACCTCAGTGTCTTTTTACCCCTGACCTTGTGGCCTAGTATTACCTGCCTAGCAGGGGCGCTACCTGTTAGTCTGTGTATGTACGTCATGAGATGTAAATGGTGCATGAGCTTTTCTGATCGGAATGCTAAGTAATAGTGTGGAGTGTGGAAGAATAGGCAAGGTGGAAAACATGAAAAAGGAAGGTTAATGTGTGGTTATTGAAATAAGATTTGGGCATTCATCTTGGAGAATGATGCATGCTTTGAAACTAGTCTGCCAGAACAGACCCTTGGGTTTCGTTGTGCGCACACACAGAGAGTGATACAGGGTATGCATTGTGTGTCTGCATGCTCTTCCCAAGGGTAGAGCAATGGTGCATGTGTGTGATGTAGTCACTCAATATGCATACCCTGTATCATGATATGCTCATGCACGCACCGAAAGTCTAGGGTATGTGCTTGCAAACTACTTTGAAACCGGGTGAGGGGGGAGGGATGCTGCACAGTTCTGAAACTTTATTTCAAGGGAAACGCTTTGACAGAAGTTCATGTACCATATCAGTATAGGCAATCACTGTGAGCAAAAGCGACAAAAAATTGGACAAAGTAAACAACTTCATTCAAGCCTTCGTAACAACTTCATGTAATGTAGCTATTGTGAATACTTGAATGGAAGTTGATTACTTTGTCCAAATCCTTTGTTTCTTCTGCTCAGTGAATAGAGTTAAAAGAGATGAAAGTTAAAAGAGATAATATGAAGAAAATGTTAAATAGTGTAGATTCAGGGAGAGCAAGAAAATTAGGAATAAAAATGATGTACCACAGGATAAAAAAGCAAGCCAAAAGACTCCCTGTTGAGATGCACAACTTCAATCCACCTTTAACCAAGTCTGAAATCTGATTCCAAATATAGCTGCGGGCATCGTTCTGATGTTGATGGATTTCAAGTTTGTTCCATTACTTTCTTTTCTTGTCGTTTTTTTTTGAGAAAGTATTTGTGCATGATTTGTAGGTCTCCGTGGTCAAGACTTTTTCCCACCCTTCTGAGTCAGCTCCTGGTAATGTTGGTGGTGGTGAATGTGATGTTGGTGGTAGAATTCGACTATGGGATGCTATCTGTTACTGTGAACTGTATGATCACTGTCTTTTCGAAGTGGAACTTTGTTTGTTTGTAGGAGGAAAATTGCTTGTAAACTTTGTCGCCTGGAGGAAATCAGGGAAACTTTGTTTTGAAATTTGTAGTGATCTCTCTTTTTTTAACTAGTCTTTTGGTGTGGTTTTCCCCACACAAAACTTGCTGAACAAAATATAACAAAAGGCTGAACGTAATTTGTACTTGGAAGATGAAGATTACAATATTTGTCTTTGAGGAGTTCTAATGTGTCCAACAAGTTGCTGGTTAACTTTTCTTACCACCTTGAGGGAACCAAGGAAAAAATATGCTAGATGCTGGTAGCGATCTTGTTTTTCCTACAATTGATTAATATTGGATCTGTTGCGCTTATCACAAGCATCACCACATGAACAGTGGGATTAAAGACAATGCGGACTTGAGGAATTCTATAAAAGTGTCTAATTTTGGAAATAGAAGATTGTGAAGAGTCATTGATGCTTCATACAGCTTTGGCTAATATACTAGTGCAATTATAATAGGCTTTACATACTACCAATTTTATTATTGATGATTTCTTGATCTTGGAAGATTAAAGCTGCCATATTTGGGTGACAGTACCAAAATGATGACACAATCGTTGCAAAATTTCTGGACTGAACTGCACAAACACCCTCAAATGTTATGAACACAATCTTGATGGGATGACCAACCAATGGGGCTAACATGGGCTGATGTACAACAATAGCGATGCGATATCCACCGCTCATCTCTACTAATGTTCCTTGGCGGTTAACGCATACTGCTGATGGATGTACCCAAACTCAGACGCCAGAGGCACTGGGTCAATGATTACTCCCGCACAAAAACGATGCTGTGGGACCATTAATGACATAGCTGTGGAATGGACTAATTTGATCATGGTGCCACTCGTAGAGCAATCAATAGACTCCCCTGCCTTGCTAAAGACAATCATGATGATTGTTGTTGCAGGATGGTTTTTAGATTAATTTATTACNACCAAAATAATATTCATTGTGCTGATTGAGACTACCTATTCTCTCTGCTTTCGGGCACAATTTTCAAATATGTCAAAAGGGTCCTCCAAAGGAATAAATTTCATTAGTATTCCATGTCTATAATGGGCATAGTGGAGCCACACTGTTGAAGGTGTGAGTTATGAAATTGTTGTGAATAGATTCATCATTCCATGAGCTGATAAACAGTCATTGCGATGGAATTTTGGAATTGAATAGGAATTAGATTCAAATGATTATTGTGCCATAGAAGGGCTGTTCAAATTGAAACCTGTAGGGGAGACTGGGGTAATTGTGGCCCCCTTTTTGACATTTTCCATATCTACTCTGCCATGAAATATCCAAGAAGACTATAATTTTGTAATTATATAGTCCATATATATAGCTATAATATACTAAAAAATTATAACCCTGCGACTTCTCATTTGCATATTAATTACCATTATGTTCACGTCTCTGTGGGGCCATGATTACCCTATGGGTTGGGGTATTTATGGCCCCTCTTTATTCGCTCACATTAATGCAAATGTTTCATTAAGAATGAAGGTTACACATTATGAATTTCTTTTGAGAATGTACACATGTGTAAAAGAAACATTTCCTACTTAGGAAACACATGTATCTACTATTAATTAATGTACAAAGTCAAGTTCATCCAAATTTTGTCAAGTCACATCTTCTCCTGACATGCTGGGCAAATGAAGTCAATGGTAGACACATCTTCAACAGATGATAAGTTAATTCCACAACATCCTACCAGTTTGGACAATGTCACAACCAATTAATTGGTCTGAATTTGTGTGGTCATCCACTTTTCCACAAACTTCACACTTTTCTACACTCTGAAGGTCATCCCATGTTTCAATGTCATTTTATTCACCTCAACATTGCTTACATCGCTTAATAGTGCGTCAAACAATTCATCATCGGATTCATGACCAGCATCCACAGAAACAATAACTTGATTATGTTTCTTTATCTTTACTGCCTTGCTTTAAGACCTATTTTTCCTTCTTTTATAGCATTAGTTGCATCTATCATATAGTGATGAGAATAAGGAAGAGTTGGCCGTTTGCTGGGGTTCGACTTCGGATTGTGACCCAATTATCAGGATGATTTCAGATGAAAATAAGGCAAAAGAAAAATGCCATGATAATATAGAATACATATTTTTTGGTTAAATCTCTGTTATCATCAATCATAATTTGAAGTTTACACAAAATATGCTATATTTGATACAAATGTGATACACATCTATAGATAATAATCATAATTTTCTATAGGGGGCCAAAATTACCCCGGACCACATGTCTAAAACTATTGCCACCTGTTTTAAGAATGAATGAAATATTCTCAAAATTACATCAACATCACTTCAGACAATCACTATAGTTACCAAATATCATTATAAGTACGCATTTGAATATGATTTGTAGAAATAACAATCACCTTTCTAAAGTAGACATTGCGCTTTTTCGAAGGTAATTTTGAGATGGTCAGACAAAACAGGTCCTCCTGGCATTATGCTGAGAGCTAAATCAATGGATTCTGTGACATACTGGAGGGCAATGATTGACCTTTTACATGCCACATTCATGAGCCACTGCAACAGGGGGAAGGTAGATTTATAGCACATTTTCTTCTGAGGGGCCATAATTACCCCGGGGCCACAATTACCCCAGTCTCCCCAACAAATGGTGATGTTTATTTTCAATTCCCACTTGATACTATTCTGCCCAAATGCACTTTGAACCAATTTAATACTGAACTTTTCTGGTGTTTTGATGCAGCTTGATACAGTCAATCTTTGTGTATGTTATTTTTCTTCATTCATTGACAGCACATCAATGTCAGAGAGAAATTTGTATTTAATTTCTCACATGAAATTTTCTTGGTCATTTTTCATAGAGATATATTCTATAATCCTGAGTATAATGGAGAAGAGAGCTGATCAGGCCAATATATCCTGAGTTTTACGCAAAGTTGGTATTGTGGGATGCAACCTCAGTGTCTATTTACCCCTGACCTTGTGGCCTAGTATTACCTGCCTAGCAGGGGCGCTACCTGTTAGTCTGTGTATGTACGTCATGAGATGTAAATGGTGCATGAGCTTTTCTGATCGGAATGCTAAGTAATAGTGTGGAGTGTGGAAGAATAGGCAAGGTGGAAAACATGAAAAAGGAAGGTTAATGTGTGGTTATTGAAATAAGATTTGGGCATTCATCTTGGAGAATGATGCATGCTTTGAAACTAGTCTGCCAGAACAGACCCTTGGGTTTCGTTGTGCGCACACACAGAGAGTGATACAGGGTATGCATTGTGTGTCTGCATGCTCTTCCCAAGGGTAGAGCAATGGTGCATGTGTGTGATGTAGTCACTCAATATGCATACCCTGTATCATGATATGCGCATGCACACACCGAAAGTCTAGGGTATGTGCTTGCAAACTACTTTGAAACCGGGTGAGGGGGGAGGGATGCTGCACAGTTCTGAAACTTTATTTCAAGGGAAACGCTTTGACAGAAGTTCATTTACCATATCAGGGGCCTGTAACATAAAAGAGATACAATAGATTTTGCAATTAATCGTATCTCTATGGTACATCTTTTGCCATAGACTTACGATAAATATTTATCGTAAGTTTAATTGCATCTTTTATGTTACAGGCCCCAGTATAGGCAATCACTGTGAGCAAAAGCGACAAAAAATTGGACAAAGTAAACAACTTCATACAAGCCTTCATAATAACTTCATGAAATGTAGCTATTGTGAAAGTTGATTACTTTGTCCAAATCCTTTGTTTCTTCTGCTCAGTGAATAGAGTTAAAAGAGATAATATGAAGAAAATGTTAAATAGTGTAGATTCAGGGAGAGCAAGAAAATTAGGAATAAAAATGATGTACCACAGGATAAAAAAGCAAGCCAAAAGACTCCCTGTTGAGATGCACAACTTCAATCCACCTTTAACCAAGTCTGAAATCTGATTCCAAATATAGCTGCGGGCATCGTTCTGATGTTGATGGATTTCAAGTTTGTTCCATTACTTTCTTTTCTTGTCGTTTTCTTTTGAGAAAGTATTTGTGCATGATTTGTAGGTCTCCGAAGTCAAGACTTTTTCCCACCCTTCTGAGTCAGCTCCTGGTAATGTTGGTGGTGGTGGTGTTGATGGTGGTAGATTTGGCTACGTGATGCGACCTGTGACTGTGAACTGTATGATTCTTGTCTTTTCGAAGTGGAACCTTGTTTGTTTGTAGGAGGAAAATTACTTGTAAACATTGTCGCCTGAAGGAAATCAACGAAAATTTGTTTTGAAACTTGTAGTGATATCTTTTTTTTACTCTGAGTCTTTTTGGTGTAGTTTTCCCACCTACAACTCACAAAGCTATGCTACACAATACACAACGAAAGGCTGAAAATAATTTTTACTTGAAGATCAAGATGATAGTTTGTTTTTAGGAATTTAAATGTACCCAACAAGTTGCATGTGAACTTTGTCATCTGGAAGGGAACCAAGTAAATATATCATTGATGCTTGTTGCATCTTGTCTCTCTTACAATTAGTTGGATCTGTTACGCTGATCACAAGCCTCTCCACATTTACAGTGGTAATGAAGACAATTTGGACTTGAAGATGGATAATATGCCTTTTTGAGGGATTCTTAATTGTTCAACAATTTTTGGAAGTTAAACATTGTGTAGACTAATACTTCATTGAATAGGATACACTGGTGCATTTATATGCTCTACATGTTACCAATTGTAGTATCAATGATTTATTAAACTTGGAAGATCAAAGCTGCCATATTTAGATGACAATACTGATATCACAGCACAGTTGTTTTGAACTTCATGGACTTCCCAAACGTCCTCAATGTTGCGAACACAATCTTGATGGGATGACCAACCAATGTTGGTGATGCAGACTTATGTACTCCGATAGTGATGCGATAAACCTCACTCATCTATACTAATGTTGCATGGCGGTTAATGCATGCTGCCGACGGATCCACCCTAACACAGACGCCAGAGGCACTGGGTCAATGCTTACTCCCGCACAAAAATGATGACATGGGACCATTAATGACATGGCCATGGAATGGACAAATTTGATCATGGTACCTCTCCTAAAGCGATCAATAGATTCTCCTGCCTTGCTAAAGACAATCATGATGATTGTTGTTGCAGGATGGTTTTTAGATTAATTTATTAAGAAAACAGAATGCGGGACTGACATTTTAAAGGAATTGTCCATGGATGACTACATAGTGCTGTGGAGGAAAGGAATGAGATACATTTGAAAATGTCCTTGCAAATAGTAATTTTCATCAACCTGCTCACAGTACAGTATGTTTGGTTTATAGACATCACCAAAATTTCATTTTGGGGCTATGCATGCATCTGGGTTATGAATTCAGTTGAACTAAAATAAAATAGATATACAAATGAACACCTGTGTAACAAAATCAGAAATTTTGCAGATTATTTAGAGAAAGTATGAGAAGTAGTTTGGTTGAGTTGGTTTGAAAGAACAAGTCATTGAATTATGTTGGATGATGAACCGAAGGACAAAAGACCAGATGGGTCATCTGAGGAGGAGGATGAAGAGGAGGAGGGGATTTCGAGAGAGATAGCGGGAACGGTACGCAACTTTGCGAGTCTCATTCTCGAAATCGTCCGGTGAGTAATGCATACAAATTGCACTAAACCACTGAGTCATTCTTAACTGTGCATTTATAATGTTCATCTGAACAAGAAGGATAACTGGAGGGCCCCTTTTTAATGTCTTGCTCTGCCAACCTTGAATCATCAAATTTAGTCTCAATAAACTCCAGAGAAATAGGGAGCAGAAGGAATAAAAAGAAAATTCCAAGAAAGATAACTCGTTGTACCGTGAAGCATTATTCTCATCATTCTTCCACGAGTGAAACCTTCAAACAATATAGGAAAATTACTGTTTATCAGGGGACAAAATTAAGTATAAAAAAGATGGAAAATCGAGAGGGCAAGCAGATAGAGAAGGGCAGAAAGAAGCGGGGGGAGGGGAGGGGG
>BQKZ01002565.1:46882-68249 GCA_036244855.1 Temnopleurus reevesii
TTAAAACTATTCGCACTCATGAACATCAGATAGTATCATTCTCCCTCGGGCCGTTGGCCCTCGGGAGTATGTTACTATCCGATGATCATTCGTGCGAATAGTTTTAACCAGAACCTCGAGAGTCATTGTATATTTCTATACCAACGTGCCTCTGTAAGTCATATTTTGAATTTTGGCTTTTTAGAGCATTTAACATTTATATTCGAAGCGTAATATTTTCACAGCTTACTATACATGTTATTTCAAAATAAACCATTCTGGCAGCAGAGTTTTTTTTAACAATTTTTTTTTTTACACAATGCCTTTTACTCCCTATTGATGCAATATTGCTTCTGTAGGAAAAAAAAAACATTTCTTGCTCTGTGGCTTTGTGAAATAAATTCTGTAAAACCTATGAGTTAGAATATGTGACTCAGAAAACACAATACTGGAAAAGGATGTAGTTAATTGACATCTGTTATAATCCTACATTTCCATTGGTGATTTTGCCCAAAAATGTTTCCATCATGACATTACTTAATGATAGCAAAAAATGATTCAGAGTTATAAATGGTTTTGCTAAAATAGAAATATTATTCACAAGATCTCAAAGTAAAACATATTGGTATTATCAAT
Source organism: Temnopleurus reevesii (assembly GCA_036244855.1). Classification (NCBI taxonomy): domain Eukaryota; kingdom Metazoa; phylum Echinodermata; class Echinoidea; order Temnopleuroida; family Temnopleuridae; genus Temnopleurus; species Temnopleurus reevesii. The sequence continues at coordinate 47,498 of BQKZ01002565.1, forward strand.
CTGCTGAAAATCGTTTAAATTAGATCTAATGAGATTGACTCCCCTGTACATTCGCTATCTAAAGGAATGACTAAATTATATCAAACCTTTGCAATGCACAGATCTATTGAATCACCCAATTTCAGAATGCGGCATAAAATAAGAAAATTCATTTAGTTACCTGATCATATGTAAAGTCTTTTTTGATGACTTCTTTGACGATGGTTTGGAAATAATTATGATTTATTGGAAAATATTCAAATATGAAGTGAGCCCCTATTGGTTAGATGTTGCACATTATTTGACTAGGCCCCAAACCAAATTACACATCTCATATGAATTTCAACAAGTTAGACTTTTTCCCAATTGAGTTAATTTAATTTTACTGTTAAGGATTTACATGTAGTAAACCAATAGCAAGGCACTTCGAAACACCTGTATAAATGTTATTATTACAGTATTAGCATTATTGGAGAAATAAATTCCCCAATTGTTTTATAGTAAAACTTGATTTTGTCCTGATCCAAATTATACTCATTTAGCAATGACCATGACAGTTGCTAGCAGCACAACCGATTTGTTGTTTATTGATCAAACAAATGATAAGCTGCCCTTCCCAAGAGACATAAAGTCATTCCTCTTTGCAATATATGAAAATGCCATGTTCACACTATTTTTTAGCATATTTGTATCCCGTTTGTTTAGAAAAAGTTGAATTTGATGTGACCCAAATTATACTCATTTAGCAATGACCATGACAGCTGCTTGCAGCACAACCAATTTGTTGTTTATTGATCAAGCAAATGATAAGTTGCCCTTCCCCAAAGACATTAACTCATTCCTGTTGACGATATTAAAAAGCGTTGTTCACACTGATTTGTTTACGCTATAATAACTAGCACAGTCAACTCTCAGAGAAAGAACAATGTTTTGATTGATGAAAATAGAGTGAATTTTACTTGTTTTAGTATTTTAGGAGAAGCTTCTGCATCATCTATTGAAAAAAATCTAATTATACAAATTAGAATACAATGTGACAATTTGAAATACGGAAGTAAGCAGAGGTAATTCTCGTAATATTATACAAAATATAAGGTCATGGCAACTATTACAAGGTAAGCTAAAAGATTAAGATGGTACTCATAGTCGCCAAAAGTAAACAGGCATGGCATTTCAAGCTTGACTATCATTTCTATTTCATAGGAAAAGGAGCGACTCTCCCATACAGAATGTGATTCTGGTTTTAATTTTAAAAAAACATACTTCATTCTGAATGAGAACTACAAAGATAAGAAATAGATTAAAGAGTAAAATTTTACTGCTCTGGAAATTATGATCCATTGATATACATTATTACATGAAGTACCCTAATGACTCTTAAAGTATCGGCACTCAAAATTCTTTTCATACAATTTTGCTTTTTACTCGTCAAATTCTTATGATAATTTGTCCATTTCATATAAAAATTATAGGTTGGCAATTAATTAACAAAACATCAGAGGCTTAGTGATACGCTATTCTGCTTTTGAGCCTTGATAATGCATATTATTACCCTAATCTATTACAATCTCAAACTTTATTTTTTTTTTATTTTCATGTCAATTTCGAATAAAAATTATGGATTGGCAATTGACTATCAAAACATCAGATGCTATTCTGCTATTGAGCTTTTGATAGTGCACATTATAATGCTAATCTACAACAATAATCTCAAACTTTTTTTTCAATTCCATCACCAGTTTATGAATTTTAGAATATGAATCTGTCCCCTCGATCCATCTGATTTCATCTTCAATACGCACTTCCTGACATCATTGACCAAGGCAAGGGTACTATTCAAACAGGAAATAATCAGTATGAAGAATTAAATGAATTACCAATTGTAGAAATCACTTCCTACGTATTTGCCAGAGATTAGGCCAGATGAACACGCAGTGTGTATTCTCGTATGCAGACTCTTACATTCGTAATTGCATGTAATGATATTACCATCACAGTGAGCTGAAAGGATAAAGGTTTTGGACAAACGAAGCAACTTCCTTTGAAGCAAAAACAATAGCTAGATGAACACAAAAATTGTTCTTGTCTCTTATTCTGAGGAGAAATGTTAAACAGGGGTAAATCTGCTTTCTTTGTATTCATGAAGCTATTGTGAAAGCTTAGATGAAGTTGTTAACTTTGTCTAATTCCTTTGTCTCTTCTGTTCACAGTGCAAAGCTGGCCCCTATAGAACCCATGTCTTCTTAGGGTTACCTGGATATGATCAATTACATGTGTACATGTATATCTGATTTAAAACATAATCTGTGATTTATCACTTTTTAACAACACTGGGGTCATCGGGAGGGGGGGGGGGGGGGGGGGTGCCAGGTGAAGATTGCATGCTGTCAGTCATTTTCATAGGGTAGCCATGTTTTATTTTTACTTTCTCTCAAAACTTGAATATACTAGCGCCTCTGAACGGGTGCTGTTTAGTTTCAAGTCTTATCTTCAGTTGTGCGAAAGATGATTTTATTTAATTATTCATTTTAAATCTGAGCAGTAAAGCATTGATCTCGCGCAGAGCAACAAGTTGATGTACTCTTCTGTGAATATGATTGTGTGCATTTCTTATTTCTCAGTGTAATATGGATATCTAAACATGGTAATGTTGAAACGGCTCATTTTGTTTGAGAATTGCAATCCTTTGTTTTACAAATTATGCACTTAAGATTTTGTAGATTGAAGCAAGCGTGGTCAATTATTTCTAATCAGAATGTTAATTTTGTTGCATGTTTGCAGATTTAATTCTATTCAAATGATATGATTTCATAGATAGGACAGGTTTAGTAGTTTCGGTCTTTGTGTTTTCGGAGACTTAATTAGGAGGTGTCTGTGTTTGTATTATATCACAAGTTTCGTTTCAGGGGGAAATTTAGAAGAATTAAAGAAGTATTGCTCTACATGATGTATGTCTGTATTGTATAAGGTATTTTTGTTGCATTCATTTCATAATGCTTGAATTCATCGGCCATTTGTGGAAAGGTATTAATGTTGACTGTAATGTGGAACACATAATGTTTTTCATTTCCTTCCAATCAGTTCAGTGTTCCCCTTTCATATTGTGTTGACATTTTTCGTAACGGTGTTGAACAGTTAGTATGATAGTAGCTCAAATGTTTTATTAGGTTCAAAGAGGTAAATGCACTTTATGGAATGATCTGTTATTTTTTAACTGCTTCTGTACCCAAAGTAAAAATTTTCCACAAAAATGAGAGTAATGGGCTATTGCTAGATTTTTCTTAGAAAGGATATGTTTCAATAATTTTCTGGAAGGGGGTGCTCCCCACACTGCCTATCTGGAGCTATGGAGTGGATGAACAAAACCACTTTATAGTAATATTCAGAATTGACTTGTTAATTCACTGTTTCTGAAAGAAAAGGATCCGGAAAAGATTTTTGCTTGACAAACGAAAAAGAATTAAGAAAAAAACCCCAAAATGATAAAAAGAAAGAAATAGCAGCATTCCATGAATTGCACCATTGTTATTTGTTAATATTATGATTTTGTTGATTTAACCTACAGAGTATCTTTTTCTTTTTAATAAGGCTAGACCCTTCCTATTCTCCACTGGTTGACAACATCCCTGACAGACCAGTGGATACAGAATTTTGAAACTAAATGCATATTGGCTATTCGAAGCCGTCATTGAAGGTTTTTTTTTTGTATTTCTCTCCAATGGGAGCCTAAAGAATGTTCACATTTTATTGAATAACCAATTTTTATCCACTGGCCAAACTGAGGTTTTGTGGACCAGTGTAGAATAATACTGTCTAGCTCTCACTGTGAGCAGAAGGGACAAAGGACTGGGGCAAAGTAAACATCATCATTCAAGCATTTACAAGAGCTTCATGATCACAAAAAAGTCCCAGGTGCGACTCTTATTCAAGATTTTTCCACATAAAAAGGATGGCAATTTCTTATGTGTCCATCTAGCTATTGTTAATGCTTGAAAGGAGGTTGATTACTTTGTCCCAGGCCTTTGTACCTTCTGCTCACAGTGTCAAGATATGTTTTAATTTCAAACCCTAATGCATGCATGAGATGCCGAGCACCATGCACTCGCAAGTTGAAATACCACTTTGCCTCCACGCACTGTGCAATAGTAATAATTGTTGCATGACACTTTTATGATGAAAGTTATTTCTTCTANGTCACGTTGTGCTTTGTTTGTAACATAAGATTATTTTAATCATTCATTTTTCCAAATTGAAGTTCTTTGCAAGTACTCGATATTCGCTTTAATGATCCCCCTCCTTGTAATGCTAAATCCCTCATAACCCCATTACTGATGCCAAGCCATTATTAATCCCAAGTTGTCCTGGATGGGTGTTAACCAGAGGCCATCCTGGGCAGGGATGATCTCGTTCTGGATTGTTGGTCATTACATGATCATCGTCATGGTCTAAAAAGAGAACTTTGACTGCTGTACATTTACAAGTACATGTATATCTTGGCAGATGAGGAGATAACCAAATGACAGTTAATGAGAATTTGATTCAGACTTTGGCTCACTTGAGCAAAAGAAAAGTTTGATGGCGTAACCCGCCGGGCCATAAAAAATATTTCTTGACCTTATTGTATTTGCTATATCAATTCTGTTGTTAATATTGCAATCGCTATCATAAACCCAGAAGTATTTGGGAAAGATGTGATTTCTCTTCATCTGAACAGGGCGGTTATGAAAAAAAACAAGGGTGTTTAGAGGAGGAGGGAGGGCTGGTATGCACTCGCCAATGAAAGAAGCGAATCAATTTTTTTTTTGGGGGGGGGGAGGGGAGAGTGAGGGGCAGAGCCTTTGGAAGTCACATTTTCACCAAGAATTTGTGGGATTGATAGTTGTTTTCATAAACATTCATACAACTGTAGGCCTACATGGTATGATAAATGGCATCTTTAGGTACAGTTTTATTATTGTATCAATTTTCAAGAAAACTTACAGAAGTGGATTAGGACAATTGATATTATTGGTCATAGTAATGGTTACTTTCTTTTTTTGCACAATCCCATTAATCAATACTCAGTTTTTCCCAGACTTGAATACCCCAGTACATCTCGACTACTCCATGTGAGTCATGTCAGAAAAGTTGAGGTATCTTGATGAAGTGGTTCTGACTCTTTTAATGTCAAGGTCGTAGGTTCGAAGCCCACCCTTGACGTTAATTCATTCAGCAAGAAATTTATCCACATTGTGCTGCACAATTGTGCTGCACAGTACCCAGGTTAATAGGTGAATGGGTACCAGTAGGAAGACATTTATTGAATGCAATGCGCACCAAGTGGTAGCCATGCTATAGCTGGGAAATAATGTGCGGAGCGCAAGCTTAGAAACATGTTGTATTAAGCACTATATTAATGTTGTATAATGATTATTAACGTCAAAAGAAACATCAAATATCAAATAATTCATTCGTGAAAACATCAAATAAAATTGATACCAAAATAATCGTTCTTTGACATTTCCATTTATACAATTTCTTTGAATACTTAATATGTGACATTTACACTTAGTGGCTGAATATCAAACCTCCCCCAACCCAAACTCATTGCTCAATCTCTGGCCTTTTCAAACTCCCACCTGTCCTACAGAACATTAGTCACATGTCCAAACTTCGGAAGTTGTTTATTTTGGTTGCTGTGTCTCCCTCTATGTTTATCGACGCATGACGTATTCTCGTAGTGATTTCATGGATGTATCCAGGATAACTTTTGATAACCCCCTGGGGAGATACTCATTTCCAAAATTTCTGTTTGTGAATTGAATACCAAATTTGACAACTTGTGATTTGAAATACGAAGAAACAGTTCAGGCCTGAAATTTGTGAGCTAATCACATATGCAACATTTTCTTTTAAACCTTGCCCAAGCTCGGAACATAACGGATTTTATTCCTTTGAAAAGTGAACTTAATTGTTAGTTTTTTAAACTTATTTGCGAATTTTCGAACATTATCAAAAAAGTTTTTATTAATATTCAGTAATGAATTTGCATGTTTGCCATAATCTCACATTTATATGCATGACTCATTAACATGCTTATATGTTTGGAAATGTCTTTTTGATCCGAAGTGTACAAAAAATGTATTTGAGGCCTCCATCAAGTTGACAATTATTGATTACATTGTGGTTCTCACCATTAATACAGATGACAACTAAAAATGCAAATATTATTTATGCTAAGTAAGTTTTACACTTTGCATATTTTTGTGGTTCATATTTCATATAAATTTTTATGTTAGGATTGAAAGGCCTGCTAAGGTATTTCTTAAATCAAATTTTTCTGATTGAATATCGGCTTAGGTTTGCCAGATATAACAACAGCTACGTAAAGATACAACAGTTGGCAAGCAAAAGTTTTTAGCGAGAAGCATCATTGAATTAAATTAACAAATATGCCATCCAATCTAAGATCTTATCTTATGAGCCCCACCTCATCATCAAAATTATGAAAAAAGGAAAAAGGAAATTGAATCATGAAGATGTTGAACAACTCTGCATCTCACCTGTCGTTTGGCTCACCTCAGCAATATAAATCCAGTCCAAACGCAAGCTGCGTTAGCGCCCCACGCGGAACAAGCGCTTACTTCCTCCCATTCATACTGTAGTCATTGCCTCAATGCTGTCCCCGCCCCAAATCAAAGTTTGCGGGATAGTCTCACTCTCGTTGTCGACTCTGACGCTATGTCGACGTTTGGAAGTTTCCTCAGGAATGCTCCGATTGCACCTCCGCCGTCCTCTCTGGATGTAGAGGTTGTTTATTGCTAATGGATCCGGGATTGCGAGAGGATAAATATTTTGGATATTGTTCTATATTGAGCTCCGGCCGGACTTACGGATTTACTTTTACTTGTTTAATTTTTGTCCTAATTTGTTTCATCTTGAGCTGGATTAGCAGTGTAACTGCTAGGGATTATATAGAATTTGGGAAAATATGGATTTCTTGAAATATGTGGTGGTTATCCCGTGTTTATTTTCCTGAAACATTTGAAATCTGAAAGATTTCTCATGTAGAACTCATGAATCCTGATTATCCCAGCTGAAACGTAGCCAGTTTGAACAGACAAGAAAAATTGAGGGATAAATGGATATACGTTTTCAGTATTTCTGAAACTTTTTCTTGCAGATAATCAAAGTGGATTGATGTATAACACCTTTGAAACTCCAACAATAATAACTATTAAAAAACTGCAGCATCGAACTTGCAAACTTTTCCCAAAGTTTGAAAATCAAACTGCAATATGATTTTGATGAGGATGTATTGATCAATTATTGTGATGTGCCTTTTTCTTGCTGTGGATGTTGTTGTTTTAGAGGATCATTATGGAGGATATTATGCTCTATTCGGCACCTCCATCACCGATGCTGTTTAGGTTGGAATCTGTAGATATAGTTGGGTGGTTAGTAATAAATATTTACATCTGGTTTATTGATTGATCATGGTTTATAATATCTATTTTGACAAAAGTTGTTAGTCGAGACAGTCATTTTTATATGAATTTATTCTTTGTAAGACCTTTCTGACCTTTCTTGTACTGTTTCTTGGGAATAATTTTATGAATTTTGTGATTATATTCGTCAGAACACTTATATTTTTGTGCAGGAGAATGATATTAATGCACGATATCCCATTTCAAACATGTCAATCTCACGATGTACTACTGGAGGATGGGTTTTACAACAAGAAAGTTGAAAATTGATAATCTGTCATGATCAAAAATGTTTTTGTTTTTCTCAAAATCTTTGTGAGAAACGTTCAAACTCTGTGGGATGTACATGTAACCATTCATGCAATGCATCATTGAATCTTTATGATTTTAAGATTTTTTTACTCTGATCAGCTCTCATCAACATAAAACCAACAACCTTTGATCATACCCTTTTTAAATTTATCAGCACGCCCATCATAGTGAGAAAACTTGTTTTTTTTTTTTATTGTGAGCTTGTTTTTGATTGTGAGCATGTTGTTACTGCAACATTGGATCGCTTTCAGCACCTTCAAATGTAAATTCCAATTTCTTTTTTAGAAATCAAAGTAAAACAATAAACTACATTGATGTATTTTTAATCATAACTTATTCAAACATCCTGTTTTCTTTGTCTTTTATTTCTGTACAGGTCAAGAGAATTCAACGATTTCTTAGAAAAATGTCTTGAGAAGAACCCGGACAAGAGACCATCTGCTGTTGAACTACTCAAGGTATGATTAACAATTCATATTTTTTACAAGAGAACATATTTTTGATAATGAGAAAGTGTAAATCTTGATAAGATGATGATGAATTTAGATTTAAAGGCGTTTATCATTCAATGCTGAATATTTATGCCTGTTTATATTTTAGCTTTTATTATTTAGAATTTTTATTTCGAGGATTTTTGGATTTCTCATCGAGACTTGCCAGAAGAGAAAGCGGAAGAGTTAATTTTGGAGTGGTAGAAGGAGTCTTTTCAGAGCCACCATATCCAGGAAAGGCTTCATGATGTAGCTATTATCATTTAATTATTTTACTCTAGTTTTACACTTATTGTTTTATTCTTATTATTTGTACTTCTTCAAAGTCCCTTAGAAGTTTGCGACAAGTAGAAAGAGGATTAAGAAAAAATCTTTTTAGAGTTGGGTAAATTATAGAAATATATTGAATGCCAGAAAAAAAGATTAATTACCATTATATGTACCGGTATGTAAAACCTTACTTTCAAACTTTAAAAGTTGAAGTGTATGGAGAAGGGGTAAGCATTTTTTTTTTTATTCCATCGAGAAGGTAATTTTTTTTTTATTTGATAGGATCATATAATAATTACAGCACATTTCAGCTTCACTGTACTGATATTTGATATAAAAATTATTTATTTTGCTGCATTTAATGTTAGATGGGTAATTTCCTTTTATCACCATAGAATCCATTTATTGCCAAAAATTTCTTTGAAGGACTGAAAAAGTCAGGAAAAAAATATTCAATTTCTTTTAATATTAATGTACTTCTTTTGAAGTTTTGATTTTTTAATGAAAGTATTAATGAAGATATGCACATTTTGAATAGTTGAATAAAGTTATTGCAGCATCGGTTAATGAATGTACTGTAATGTTGAAAACAATAAAAAAAAAACTCATCAAGGATCTGCTTGCTGAAGCCAATGCTTTTTGTCCCTGATGACAATAAGAGCTAGAAGATTTGATTAATATCTATATCTTTGCTTAGAATGTTGAATAGAATTACTCGATATTCCTATTTTTTCATCAAAATATTCAATTTTGACAGCATCCGTGGGTTAGCGATGTCAAGGACACCAAACCAATCAAAGACCTGCTGGCTGAAGCCAAGGCAGATGTCTTTGAAGAACTGCAAGATTTGCCAGAAGATCACGTAAGTAATAGTATTTATAGGATATCTGAGGTTAAAAATGTATTTTGTTTATCACTTAAGTACAAAAAATTAACCCAAAATAACCTTACAGACCAAATCAGCACAAAATTTTAGGGGTATTAGAGCGGTCATTCGATTGTGTACATTTTGATGTAAATCTAGTTTGGCTGTTATTCTGGGTGTAAAGCTGATAATGACACATCAAAATCACATTTTTAGTATTCATAATTGGTTTCTGTCGCGTTCAGAAACTTTCGCGATTTCCATCGATGCTGACTTTTTCGTGTGTGTTTAAATTCACGGTCTGAAAAAATTGTGAATTCACAGTCGGCCAAAAAATCCAGTGTAATCTTATTCTTTGTTCTTATTACTAGTTGTTTTATCAGTCTCCTAATTTACAGTACAATGACCGCACAGGAGTTGACCTACATTGCGCGATAACGCTATACTGTGTGTGTGTGTGTTGGCCATTAATACACGCAATGCACAAAATCTTGGTGTGTGCGTTATATTTCCTTGCGTGGTTATTTCGCGTGTTTTTCAAAACATTTTTGCCTGAGGTTAATTTAGTGGTTCAACATCAAAACGTGAAAAGTGCAAAAACAGTGTGAAAGAACCACTTTTACAGTAGATTCTGGAAAATTTCATTTGTCAAAATGTCCATTATCAAAATTATTTATGTCCCAAGTTTGATCACAGAACAATTATATAGTGTACAAGGGGTTTAAGATTTTATTCTCTGATCACAGATCGACAGAAGAGATTCATTGGATACAACGAGTCTTGGAAGCATGGATACATCCTTCACAGCTCCTTCAACTCCTTCTACACCACCAACAAATCTCAAGATTGCTGGCCAGAAGGTTTGTATTCTTTCTTGTTATTCAGTCAAAATTGTCTTGGAGGACAATGCTGGGCTTTCGCTTCACAATGCGAACGCTATTTAAGATGTTAGATCTATGGGGAAACAAAGTAGGGGATAATCTGCTCTGGAATACAAGGGGGTTCTAGGGGCCTTTATACAAGTCATTTTTTTAAAAAGAAAATAACTTTTTACAAAATTCGTAAATGAACCTTTGGCAGTCCATAGTTTTAATGTTGTTCATAGCAGTCACATTGCAAAGCGAATAGCTAGTATTATTTGCCATTGTCCACAGTTCAACAGAAATCATTCTCATTGATAGAATAAGGTACAGTCAAACTTATTTTAGTGGCCACCTGTCTTTAATGACCACCTGTCTATGGTGGCTACCTGCCTGTACACCGGCCTACAGTTGCAACCTGCCTATAGTGGCCACCTTTCGATAATAGCCACCAAATTAGTTCCATCCAGATGAAAAGTTATGTTGTAGAGCCCGACCATTGAGGTCACCTGTCAACAGTGGCTACTTTTTCTGTTTCCCTTGGGTGGCCACTATAGGCAAATTTGACTGAATACTACCCGCACACACTGAAGAGTGACTTGCAAACATATCTTTGGAAAAGCATCTGCAGAGAAATTATATCAATTATGGATCATATGGAAAGCAAAATGGGTATTGTATTGTAATGTCTATTCAAGTCTGTTCAATTGAAACTGCACACCTTGCATAGATCTACACATCTGATAAGGATATCATCACCATGGAGACACTCAATGACATCAGCTTATCACTGACAGAATTTCCACATGGACTAGTAATGGGGCCTATGGCAGTTTGTTTTACATCTGTTTTCAATTTTCTGAACATTTTTTCTTTCATATACACTGTCTATACCAATTAGAGACTTTGGGGATTTGAAAAAGTTAGTGTTTGTGCATCATTATGTTAGTTTTCAATTAAAAAAAGTAATAATCATTTGGAATGAATTTTCTTGTGTCTTTAATTAGGATGACTTTGACTTTTGCCTCTATTCAGGGTGTTGTGCATTCAAGCGTGACATAACCATCACAATGGGGAATGGATATAAAGAGAAATAAAGGAACTTTCTGGTCATCTAAAACAAATATCAAGATTAATTATAAGGCTATCAAAAAGATATCAATGGTCAAAGTTAGTGTGTAGAGTGTCTCTTTCAGGGCTTTGTAAACAAGTGATACCAAACGGATGTTGCTACAAAGTGACAATCAATTGAAAGTTGCTGTTGTTGGCAACCCTCAATCAAAGCCATCGTTTTGTATGTGTCTGGCTAAAAGAGCAGACAATGTGCGAATGAAAATGCTATTTCCAATTTGCAACTGAATGCAGTTGATTTGCGCCCCCATTGCAACTTTGTAGCAACAATCCCCTATTACAGATTTAAGAATACTTGATCACTTTTGTTTTTTTCTGTTTTCATTTTAGTTGGCTGGAGAGCTTCAGGATGTTAATCAAAATGGTGGAAAGACAATCACATCGAACGGTAACTCAGTCAACGAAAAGGACAATACACCAAACGGCGTGGGTAACGAAGAGAAATCCCCCGAAACGGTACGTGACGACAGGCCCTCGATCACCATCGGGGAGGACAACCAAAGAGTATTTGATAAGGATAATGAGGTTGAGATAGGGATTGGTGTTGGGAAAGGGGAAGAGGATGAAGGAAGAGGGGAAGAACAGGGAACGAACAATTTGAAGGAGGAGGAAGGGATGGAGCGGAACAATGGGTTGGATGAGGGGAAGGAGAATGGAAGAGATGAGGGTATTGAATCAAATCATATAGGTGAGGGAAATAATGAGATGAACAAAATTGAAGGGGTTGTGAATGGGAAGAGAGATGAAGGGGGGCAAGTCGATGAAGGTGTGTTCGGGGAGACGGATGAAAGCGGCGAAGCCCCGCCTTCTCCGAAGGAGACAATCATGAACGGAGACGCTGTAAAGGTTAAGAAGGAGCGACCGGAGTCGTTGGAGATCAACAACGAGAACAACGCCGTTCCCTTGGTGACGTCGTCGGGCAAGGATTCCGTGGTGAGCCGGAAGAGCATGGACCGGTACTCTGACGCGGGGAGCGTGATGACGATCGACAGCGTGGAGAGCGTGGAGCCGCCACAGACGCCGTCGGAGAACAAGAAGAACCATGAGGTAGCGAACCTACTCCAATCATCACCAACACACACACCCCACTCCTCCTACATCTTGCTCACATGTTTCATCCCCCTACCCCTCAGTGATTGCATGTTTGCCTGCTTTGCCTACCTGCCTGCTTACCACACATTGCCTTCTTGTGTTGTAGTCTTAGGGGGTGTTGATAGAAAGTTGTAATTGATTGCGAGTTGCAGTTGATCGGCACGGGTCAATCCAAATCCTTGTTGCCGGTTATGCCGAAGTAATAATATTTAATATTTTAAATTGCACGAACCATGTGCTAATAAAATGGGGTATGATTTGCACCTCGCAATCATCGGCAACTTTCTAGTGACACTCTTAGTCTTCGAAGAGTTGTTCACATTTTGTAATTTTGTTTGTAACAGTTTGAGGCCATGGCCTTAATCACAGAGAGCTGCAATTGATCTTGAATCAATGACTATACAAAAAAGTTAATTCATTATCGTGATGTGCAAGATTTCAGGAAAGAAATATCTTACAAGTCATTGTGATTGATTCAGATTGTTTGCAGCACTTATGTATGAGGCCTTCGAGTGCATTTTGTTTTCATTAGTAAGACTTACAGGGATGTTGCTAGAAAGTTGCAAACAATTGAAAGTTGCAGATGATCAGCATGCACCAATCAAAATCATTGGTTAATGCACCTCTTGCTAAAAGCATTAACCATTAATGATAATGCATTTTTCAATTTGCAATTGATTGCAACTTTTCGCAACTGATCTAGCAACACCCCCTTATTCATAGGTTTCACAAGCTTGCACATAGGAATTATTTTACAGACAGAACTTGCTGTTTTTTAGTTTAGATAGTTTGGCATGTTTTGTTGTATTTTGTATTTTTAATAATTGCGTTGATGGGTGTTTTAACAATTAGAGATTCAGAGGAAGACTTAACCTTTTGACAAGTTTAGATAGTGTTCTTTTGTTAAAACTGTTCTTTTTTTATCATTCATTGGTTTCTTTACACACTATTCAATTAATCTTTTTTAAGTTGATGTTATGATGATAGATACTTTTTTTTAAATCTTTTCTGCTGTAACTTAATGACAAAGACAGTACTCTATGTACGAATAGTATGTCCACATTTGCTTTATAAGAAAAATGTATGAATACATGTAGCTGCAAAATTCACAAAATTTCATGAAAAATACCGCTGCTTGCAAAATACTTCAGAAACATATAACTTTAATCATCACTCTACCATTCATATACTAAAAGTCATCTTATACATGGATCTTCCCCATGCTTTTGAATAGAAAAATATTTTTGGAATGTCACAATTTGTGCAAGGAATATTGGCCAATCAACACACACATCATTTGTATGCATTAGATTTTCTGGCCGCTTTAAGTTTAGCATATTTTATCCAGATTTCTTTATTACATGTATGACCACGATACTGATCAAAGCATTTGAAATATATTCCATGTAGCAATGTATTTCACAAAAAAACAAAAAAGTAAATTTTGCTCATGGTTTTTGCAAGCAATTGTCATAAATGCAGAGTCATTCATGAGAAGTCCTTGATGTCTCTCTGTAATACATTCAAGCTTAAATGATTTCCAGAACAAATTCAAATTCAAGGAGATATGATCTTGTATCTACTTTCTACTTTAAAAAATCATCCAATTAAGCTGTCAGTCCCATTTTAATACATGCAGATATATGGAAAAAAACAAAGCAAAAAATAAGGCACAATCAAGGTACAGTATCTATGAAAATTGAATAAAGCGTACCAATGTGCCTCTGTAAGTCATATTTTGAATTTTGGTTTTTTAGAGCATTTAACATTTATATTCGAAGCGTAATATTTTCAAAGCTTACTATACATGTTATTTCAAAATAAACCATTCTGGCAGCAGAGTTTTTTTTAACAATTTTTTTTTACATAATGCCTTTTACTCCCTATTGATGCAATATTGCTTCTGTAGGAAAAAAAAACATTTCTTGCTCTGTGGCTTTGTGAAATAAATTCTGTAAAACCTATGAGTTAGAATATGTGACTCAGAAAACACAATAGTGGAAAAGGATGTAGTTAATTAACATCTGTTATAATCCTACATTTCCATTGGTGATTTTGTCAAAAAATGTTACCATCATGACATTACTTAATGATAGCAAAAAATGATTCAGAGTTATAAATGGTTTTGCTAAAATAGAAATATTATTCACAAGATCTCAAAGTAAAACATATTGGTATTATCAATCTGCTGAAAATCGTTTAAATTAGATCTAATGAGATTGACTCCCCTGTACATTCGCTATCTAAAGGAATGACTAAATTATATCAAACCTTTGCAATGCACAGTTCTATTGAATCACCCAATTTCAGAATGCGGCATAAAATAAGAAAATTCATTTAGTTACCTGATCATATGTAAAGTCTTTTTTGATGACTTCTTTGACGATGGTTTGGAAATAATTATGATTTATTGGAAAATATTCAAATATGAAGTGAGCCCCTATTGGTTAGATGTTGCACATTATTTGACTAGGCCCCAAACCAAATTACACATCTCATATGAATTTCAACAAGTTAGACTTTTTCCCAATTGAGTTAATTTAATTTTACTGTTAAGGATTTACATGTAGTAAACCAATAGCAAGGCACTTCGAAACACCTGTATAAATGTTATTATTACAGTATTAGCATTATTGGAGAAATAAATTCCCCAATTGTTTTATAGTAAAACTTGATTTTGTCCTGATCCAAATTATACTCATTTAGCAATGACCATGACAGTTGCTAGCAGCACAACCGATTTGTTGTTTATTGATCAAACAAATGATAAGCTGCCCTTCCCAAGAGACATAAAGTCATTCCTCTTTGCAATATATGAAAATGCCATGTTCACACTATTTTTTAGCATATTTGTATCCCGTTTGTTTAGAAAAAGTTGAATTTGATGTGACCCAAATTATACTCATTTAGCAATGACCATGACAGCTGCTTGCAGCACAACCAATTTGTTGTTTATTGATCAAGCAAATGATAAGTTGCCCTTCCCCAAAGACATTAACTCATTCCTGTTGACGATATTAAAAAGCGTTGTTCACACTGATTTGTTTACGCTATAATAACTAGCACAGTCAACTCTCAGAGAAAGAACAATGTTTTGATTGATGAAAATAGAGTGAATTTTACTTGTTTTAGTATTTTAGGAGAAGCTTCTGCATCATCTATTGAAAAAAATCTAATTATACAAATTAGAATACAATGTGACAATTTGAAATACGGAAGTAAGCAGAGGTAATTCTCGTAATATTATACAAAATATAAGGTCATGGCAACTATTACAAGGTAAGCTAAAAGATTAATACGGTACTTGTAGTAGCCAAAAGTAAACAGGCATGGCATTTCAAGCTTGACTATCATTTCTATTTCATAGGAAAAGGAGCGACTCTCCCATACAGAATGTGATTCTGGTTTTAATTTTAAAAAAACATACTTCATTCTGAATGAGAACTACAAAGATAAGAAATAGATTAAAGAGTAAAATTTTACTGCTCTGGAAATTATGATCCATTGATGTACATTATTACATGAAGTACCCTAATGACTCTTAAAGTATCGGCACTCAAAATTCTTTTTATACAAATTTGCTTTTCACTCGTGAAATTCTTTGATAGCATGTCTATTTCATATAAAAATTATGGATTGGCAATTGACTATCATTAACATCAGATGCTTAGTGATATGCTATTCTGCTTTTGGGCCTGATAATGTATATTATTACCCTAATCTTTAACAATCTCAAACTTTTTTTCCTTTGATTTCATGTCAAGTTCAAATAAAAATTATGGATTGGCAATTGACTATCAAAACATCAGATGCTATTCTGCTATTGAGCTTTTGATAGTGCACATTATAATGCTAATCTACAACAATAATCTCAAACTTTTTTTTCAATTCCATCCCCAGTATATAAATTGTAGAATATTAATATGAATCTGTCCCCTCGATCCATCTGATTTCATCTTCAATGCGCACTTCCTGACAGCGTCGACCAAGGGTACTATTCAAACAGGAAATAATCAGTATGAAGAATTAAATGAATTACCAATTGTCGAAATCACTTCCTACGTATTTGCCAGAGATTGGGCCAGATAAACACGCAGTGTGTATTCTCGTATGCAGACTCTTACATTCGTAATTGCATGTAATGATATTACCATCACCGTGAGCTGAAAGGATAAAGGTTTTGGACAAACGAAGCAACTTCCTTTGAAGCACTAACAATAGCTAGATGAACACAAAAATTGTTCTTGTCTCTTATTCTGAGGAGAAATGTTAAACAGGGGTAAATCTGCTTTCTTTGTATTCATGAAGCTATTGTGAAAGCTTAGATGAAGTTGTTAACTTTGTCTAATTCCTTTGTCTCTTCTGTTCACAGTGCAAAGCTGGCCCCTATAGAACCCATGTCTTCTTAGGGTTACCTGGATATGATCAATTACATGTGTACATGTATATCTGATTTAAAACATAATCTGTGATTTATCACTTTTTAACAACACTGGGGTCATCGGGAGGGGGGGGGGGGGGGGGGGGGCCAGGGGAAGATTGCATGCTGTCAGTCATTTTCATAGGGTAGCCATGTTTTATTTTTACTTTCTCTCAAAACTTGAATATACTAGCGCCTCTGAACGGGTGCTGTTTAGTTTCAAGTCTTATCTTCAGTTGTGCGACAGATGATTTTATTTAATTATTCATTTTAAATCTGAGCAGTAAAGCATTGATCTCGCGCAGAGCAACAAGTTGATGTACTCTTCTGTGAATATGATTGTGTGCATTTCTTATTTCTCAGTGTAATATGGATATCTAAACATGGTAATGTTGAAACGGCTCATTTTGTTTGAGAATTGCTATCCTTTGTTTTACAAATTATGCACTTAAGATTTTGTAGATTGAAGCAAGCGTGGTCAATTATTTCTAATCAGAATGTTAATTTTGTTGCATGTTTGCAGATTTAATTCTATTCAAATGATATGATTTCATAGATACATGTAGGACAGGTTTAGTAGTTTCGGTCTTTGTGTTTTAGGAGACTTCATTAGGAGGTGTCTGTGTTTGTATTATATCACAAGTTTCGTTTCAGGGGGAAATTTAGAAGAATTAAAGAAGTATTGCTCTACATGATGTATGTCTGTATTGTATAAGGTATTTTTGTTGCATTCATTTCATAATGCTTGAATTCATCGGCCATTTGTGGAAAGGTATTAATGTTGACTGTAATGTGGAACACATAATGTTTTTCATTTCCTTCCAATCAGTTCAGTGTTCCCCTTTCATATTGTGTTGACATTTTTCGTAACGGTGTTGAACAGTTAGTATGATAGTAGCTCAATGTTTTATTAGGTTCAAAGAGGTAAATGCACTTTATGGAATGATCTGTTATTTTTTAACTGCTTCTGTACCCAAAGTAAAAATTTTCCACAAAAATGAGAGTAATGGGCTATTGCTAGATTTTTCTTAGAAAGGATATGTTTCAATAATTTTCTGGAAGGGGGTGCTCCCCACACTGCCTATCTGGAGCTATGGAGTGGATGAACAAAACCACTTTATAGTAATATTCAGAATTGACTTGTTAATTCACTGTTTCTGAAAGAAAAGGATCCGGAAAAGATTTTTGCTTAACAAACGAAACAGAATTAAGAAAAAAAAACAAAATGATAAAAAGAAAGAAATAGCAGCATTCCATGAATTGCACCATTCTTAGTTGTTAATATTATGATTTTGTTGATTTAACCTACAGAGTATCTTTTTCTTTTTAATAAGGCTAGACCCTTCCTATTCTCCACTGGTTGACAACATCCCTGACAGACCAGTGGATACAGAATTTTGAAACTAAATGCATATTGGCTATTCGAAGCCGTCATTGAAGGTTTTTTTTTTTAATTTCTCTCCAATGGGAGCCTAAAGAATGTTCACATTTTATTAAATAAGCAATTTCTATCCACTGGCCAAACTGGGGTTTTGTGGACAAGTGTAGAATAATTGTCTAGCTCTCACTGCGAGCAGAACGGACAAAGGATTGGGACAAAGTAAACATCATCATTCAAGCATTTACAAGAGCTTCATGAACACAAAAAGGTCCCAGGTGTGACTTTCATTCACGTGTTTCAATTGAATAAGGATGGAAATTTCTTATGTGTCCATCTAGCTATTGTTAATGCTTGAAAGGATGTTGATTACTTTGTCCCAGGCCTTTGTCCCTTCTGCTCACAGTGTCAAGATATATTTTAATTTCAAACCCTAATGCATGCATGAGATGCCGAGCACCATGCACTCGCAAGTTGAAATACCACTTTGCCTCCACGCACTGTGCAATAGTAATAATTGTTGCATGACACTTTTATGATGAAAGTTATTTCTTCTATTTTGATGTTTTTTTTGTTGCCTATTTGCCAATTGGACAAAAAAATCCTCAATTAAGTTTCATGTAGCTGCCTCATGAACAGAGATGCCAACCATTCCAGAATTTGCATTAGGTGAATTTTCATATGGATACAAGGCTTTCACTACAGTGCATGGCTGAGACTACTTTTATTATGTTTGCTCTCACTTTATTCAGCTGTTCATTCACATTTTAACCTCTTGCAAATTATGGAACAGTGGGCATCTCTGCTTGAATAGTTTTGATAAGGTCAGTCATAACATTGGCAGAATTTTGCAAACAAAGAAAATGCATGCACAGAAAACAAACAAAAGTACTATTTATATAATTTTGCTTTTTTAGGAGGTTACTTTGGTAAGTTTGATATCATGCATTCCTTTTTCAGTTTCAATTCAATGAAATTCACAATTTCTGCAAATTGTTAATCATACCGTGCAATTCTATATCCTCATTTTCAATTCTTCCAACAAATGTTATATGATGTTGCCAGAGCTGCCAACCAGTACGGATTCCTTTCCATATTTCAACTCTATGACACATAAAAAGGGAGTGTTCAAATGAATAGATATTTAAGATCAATCTACAAGAGAAGAAGAATATAATCCAACACACCTGTTTCTCCGCGAAAACGCTTTATCGTCCACTGGCATAAACTGTTTATTGATTTAGGGTGTGAATCAAGTGAATGTTTTGCTGTAACAAAATGTCATACCTCTCGATCTTATAAATAATAGCTTCCAGATGCTTTGCAGCTGATACCATTGATTCAAGGAGACAAAAACATGGTATTGTGGACATAACAATGTCTAACTTAATTACTGATGGCCATATAACAAAGTACTCCATAAGAAAACGAAAGGGAAGGAAAATACGGATTTTGGTTGGCAGCTCTGCATTGCATCAAAATCAAACAAAAATGGTAGTCTCTAGAAAATCCAGCATGATGTATGTAGGGTAAATTCATTCAATGAACTTTTGATTGTTTCATCTCATATGCTATATGCATTGTGCTGTAATGAATATGTAATGATTCCTTGAATTATTATTTTCAATGTAAAGTCACATTTCTTGTCTTAATATTCTAAGCTTAGATCCTGTTCTTAACGTAGATATGTGTAAATCATATAAGCCAAATTTACATACATGTAGAAGCGTCTATTTAATGTGATTCAACATGATTCTCAATCCAGTTGAGTCATCTGTGACCTGTGTTTGTGTGCCTTTTTGTTCAGGGGTGGTTGAACAGTGTTCAACTGGAAAGAATTGTTTTGAATCAGGAATTCTCTGTGACCATGGATTTGTATAAATTCTTCTTGCTGTTTGATGCTATGAATAATTAATTTGGCTATACGTATCATATAAGTCATTCCAAGTTTTTCTACAATGACACTTTTGATCTTATATATTTGACTTTACTGTATAATTATGCAGTAAAAATGATCATCATAAACACCAATTATCCAATCTTGACAATCTGTCTTATATTAATTAATTGTCTAATCTGTTGGCCCTTTATTTTTGACTTAACAGGATAAGCCCCACTATAAGACTCTGAAGAAGACGAGAAAGTTTGTACTGGATGGAAAGGTCGTGACCCTGACGACCTCCAAGGTCGTGAAGGAAGGTCAAGAAGACAAGGCCAAGGAACTCCATGCCCTCAGGTACATATGATTTTTATTTGTTTATATTTCTTTGAGTCATCAGAATTGTAGATCGAAAATTCAACGTATATGAAAAGGCGGAATGCCCAATTCGATGATAATATTTCTGTTCTTCCGTTGGTCCTTTTTTCTTTTTCTTTTTTTTCTTTTCCAACCCTCATCTGAGGGTTGGGGGCTTGGCCAGATGGATCCGCTCAGGAAAGACACATTGCCATGAGGTTTCATTACTCTTTCCTTTGTTGTAAACTTTTC
>BQKZ01002565.1:68805-89109 GCA_036244855.1 Temnopleurus reevesii
AATTCACGCATAATTATGCATAATTAATGCCTAATTAGCATAATGAGTAGATTTTTGAAAAATTTGACAACGCAATCTAAGAGTTAACATCACGGGCTATGTGCATACCAAATTTCGGCGCGATCGCGCAATCAACGGCGAAGATCAGAGGGGGGGGCCAAATAAGCCCCCCCCCAATGGACTGAGATGACTGAAATATCCCAATGGGATTAGGGTTAAAGAGGACAACACTTACAAACTGTATCATATTTTGCCCAAATTGGGATGCCAGCCCCAAGGGGGTGTTGTTCAAAATCAACTGCAACTTTACAAATTGTACCACGTGTTTTTATATTGACGCGCATGAAACAATGATTTTGATTGGCACGTTCCGATCAACACGCGAATGAAACAATGGTTTTGATTGACATGTTCCGCAACTTGCGATCAATTGCAACTTTTCAGTAACACCCCCTAAGGTCATACTCTTTGTATCTTTATATTTGGATAAGAAGATGAATAGGTAGTATCAGTGGATGGAGATTGATGTGATGTATTATGGAATTGCCCTGTGTTTGAGACATCCATAGATCATCACTGTGTGCAGAAGGGACAAATGTTTTGGACAAAGTAAACAACTTCATTTAAGCATCTATAATAGCTTCATGAACACAAAAGGTAGCTTCCGGGCTTATTGACTGATGATGTGTCACACCTGTTTGATATTTATATGCAGAATAATAGGGAAGGAAACTCTTATTTTGTGTATACTTAGCTGTTGTGAATGGTTGAATGGAGTTGCTTACTTTGTCCAAAATCTTTGCCCCTCTCATTTTAGTGCATAGGGTTGGATAGAAACAAATAGGAATCCAATTTTTGCTTGCCTGTTTCAATATTTTTCATTTCAAATGACCAATGATATCTCTTTGATTCATACGTAGTTCCAAGACAACGAAAATCGTCGCTTCAAATCAGAGACAACGAAACAGAAAGCCAAACATGAGAAGCAGNATAGTAATAATTGTTGCATGACACTTTTATGATGAAAGTTATTTCTTCTATTTTGATGTTTTTTTTGTTGCCTATTTGCCAATTGGACAAAAAAAAAATCCTCAATTAAGTCTCATGTAGATGCTCTCTTGAACAGAGGTGCCAACCATTCCAGAATTTGTAGGATGTGTGTTTTCATATGAATTCAAGGCTTTCATTACAGTGCATGGCCGAGAGTACTTTTATTATATTTGCTCTCACTTTTATTCAGCTGTTGCATTATTCACATTTAAATTGTGACCTCATGCATGTTCCAGAACGGTTGGCAACTCTGCTTGAAAGGATCCAATAAGGTCAGTCATAACATCAGCAGAATTTGGCAAATAAAAAAAATGCATGCACAGAAAACAAAGAAAAGTACTATTCATATAATTTTGCTTTTTAGGAGGTTACAGTGGTAAGTTTGATATCATGCATTCCTTTTAGTTTCAAAGCAAATGGAAAACAAATCTGCAAATTTTAAAATATACATTGCAATGTTATATTTTCATTTTCAAGTCTTAAAACAAATTATGTCATATGATGTCACAACATTTTCTTTCAAACAAAAAACGAGGAAAAAATATTGGTCTCTAGAAAATCTATCATTGTGTATGTACAGCAAATTTATTTAATGTTATTTTGATTGTTTCATCTTATATTTTTTGTAATTTACATGTATGCCATATTCATCATGTTGTGATGAATATTTAATGACTTCTTTCATTGTTATTCAATGAATGATTATTTTCATTGTAAAGTAACATTTCTCTTTGTGTCCGGATATTTAAACGTAGATATGTGTAAATCCGATAAGCCCAAGTCACTTAGAAGCCCCATTCAACATGATTCTCATTTCAGTCGAGTCATCTGTCACCTGAGTTATGTGTCCCTTTTCGTCCAGGGGCGGTTGACAAGGCTCAACTGAACAGAATTGTTTTGAATCGGGGATTCTATGTGACTGGATTTACATCCATTCTTCTTGCTGTTTGATGTTAGGAATAATTAATTATTCGTCTTATTGTATCTTGCAAATCAAATTTTGCAACAATTACACTATGATATTTTGCGACATAGAGGCCTGGAAGCAACACGATTCAACATGACTCTTTGTTAATTCACAGTTAACTGCCTCAGAACAAAGAGTTGTTTTGAATCATGTTGCTTCCGGGGGCAAACAACCAACTATCCAATCTTGACAATCTGTCTTGTATTAATTAATTGTCTAATCTTTTAGCCCTTTACTTTTGACTTAACAGGATAAGCCCCACTATAAGACCCTGAAGAAGACGAGAAAGTTTGTCCTTGATGGAAAGGTCGTGACCCTGACGACCTCCAAGGTCGTGAAGGAAGGTCAAGAAGACAAGGCTAAGGAGCTCCATGCCCTCAGGTACATAGGATTTTTATTTGTTTATATTTCTTTGAGTCATCAGAATTGTAGATCGAAAATTCAACGTATATGAAAAGGCGGAATGCCCAATTCGATGATAATATTTCTGTTCTTCCGTTGGTCCTTTTTTCTTTTTCTTTTTTTTCTTTTCCAACCCTCATCTGAGGGTTGGGGGCTTGGCCAGATGGATCCGCTCAGGGAAGACGCATTGCCATGAGGTTTCATTACTCTTTCCTTTGTTGTAAACTTTTCATGGCAATTTATCACATTTTGTGTTCTGGTTCAGTAACTTTTGAATTGGAGAGAAACATGCTGTACATTTAATCATTTAGGGTAGTCTTTTTGAATGAGTGTCATCACTAAAATCCATAGATTGGCAACATAATACTGTACAAGCTGAAATTTTCACTGGGGTTTTATTTTCAGGAATGCCCATAGACTTATGTACAATAATCTTTCAAATGTGAAAATGACTCGCTAGTGTATGAAAAGTTTTGAAATTCATTGAATTTTGGTGAAATTCATGTACGCTAAAATATTAGCTTTTACAGTATGCAATCGCAAATTACAACTTTTGCTTCAATTAATTATTTTTAAGTTTCAGCAAGTTTTAGGCAATGGACAGTCACTTTTATATCATGTTTAATTGACGTAGTGTTAAGAGGACGAACAATTTCTAATGTCGCGAATTTGAGATAGAAATAGTGATTGAATTTGCTGCAAAATACCAATGTAGTTACTACCATGAAAGTGCTCTAATTAGCAGATTTATAAACTCCTCAATATTTTATTTCTCCCCCTGGCAGAAAGAATGAGCTGCGTGAGATCCGTCGCATGAGGAAAGGAGAGACCAAAGAGTCTAATAACCTTGCATCCAAGATACTTCAACAGATGGAACAACTTGATAAGAGACAAGAGGCTGAAAAATCAGTAAGATTCAAACTTTTATGTTCCACAAATTAGGGCGAATAGGAATGCCGGGTTGAGCAGGGACAGAATTAGACCTTCAATAATGATCACTCTACGAAGCTTGGATAGACGTAGATACAGTTGTACAGTAGATGTAGACTTCGTCTTTTTTGCATGTGATTTCATTGCACTGTAGCTTTAGGCTAAAAAACAGTTTGGATACCCTCTAATGCCATTTTAAAAAAGTGTGTGATCGATCGGAAAAAGTGTTTATGCTTCCGCCCACCGAAGGTGGTTGCCAGAGGCATTATGTTTTCAGGTTTTCCGTTCGTCCGTACGTCCGTCCCACTTTTCGTTCTCGCGATAACTTAAGAACCGTAAATCGTATCAACTTGGTACTTGGGTCATGTGTGCACATGGGAGGGACAATGATCTGGGCCCCGTAACATAAAGGTTTGCGATTAATTGCTAATCTGATAGCGATTGATCTATAATCGCAAGTCTATGACAAATCATGTACTAAAGTTTGCAATTGATCGCAAAATCAAATAGCGATTAATCGCAAAGCTTTATGTTACGGGGCCCTGATTAGATTTTTGGTCCATGAGGTCAAGGGTCACAGAGGTCATTGAATACATGAAAATGGGTATTTCTTGAGATAACTTACGAATGGTTTGGAGTATCAACTTGAAACCTTGGTCTTGTGTGCAGATAGGAAGAAGAGTGTTGCATGCAAACTTTAAGGTCAGGAGGTCAAAGGTCAGAGGTCACAGAGGTCATTGAATACATGAAAATGGGTATTTCTTGTGATAACTTATGAATGGTTTGTTGTATCAACTTCAAACCTTGGTCTTGTGTGCAGATAGGAAGAAGAGTGTTGCATGCAAACTTTAAGGTCAGGAAGTCAAAGGTCACCGTTGCCATTTTATACATGAAAAAAGCCGTTTCTTGCAAAAACTCTTAAAATTTTCTTTTAAAAATACACCATTGTATTGGGTGAAAATCAATTATGTTTTTGGGTTGTCCGTCAAAGGTCATAGGTTACAAGGGCCATTAGATACATGAAAATGGGTATATCTTGTGATAACTTATGAATGGTTTGGCTTCGTCCGTCCATGTAGCTAAATTCTCAAGTGTACTCTCTGTCAATGAATTGTCACAAAATACAAATGCAAAAGCAATCTATTTTTACTACAAATTTTGCACTTAATGTGTACAATATTGATATGCAGTCAACAGTATTTGTTTCTTTGAGCAGGCAAATATTTCTGATCGCGCAATGGCGGAGGCATATTTTTCGACTGCGTGCGGTCGAGGATTCATCTAGTTTGTTTACCTAATTTTTTTTCTAACACTATTTACATAAATCATGAGAAAAATTAAGACTTAGAAGGGAATGAAAAATCGAAGAGCATCTGAAAATGTCTTTCAAGTTCATGTTTCACATATTGTTTTTCAGAATAATTTTATTGATTTTTCAATGTAAAAGAGATCGAGAAATCAACTATTTACCTATACCCTTGTACGTAACAATGTGATTATGATTTCCTTTCTTCTTGTAAGACATTGAATAGAAGTTTTTGATTGGAAATGTCCTTCTTTATTTGCAGATGTCTGTGAAGAAATTCGACTTGGAGATTGAGCATCTGAACAGACAACAAAAGCAGAATGTTGAGAAGCTAGAGCTAGCTCAGGAATCCGAACTAAAGAGTTTCAAAAAGAGGATAAAATCTGAACAGGTAAGCCTAAAAGGTATAAATTCGTAATGGTCGGGATGCAGAAATTGATGTGAAATTAGCTGATATATTCACAAATTGCTTTACATGCCTAACTATAACTGTGTATGAAATTATGAGAAGATATTTGCGCGTATTTTTCTTCGAAAATGCCAATCAGCCATTATTCCAACGGTGTACTAAATAATTTGCACAGGGGCCGACCGGCACAGGATGGTTAGAGTGACTGGTGGTATTGTTTGCGGCGTGTGAGTTCGCATTCATTTTGTATGAGGAGCATGTTGTGTTGGGGAGCGCGACACGCGTCATCATTCTTATTTTGCAATAATTACACTGTAAGCTATTTTTTGGCCGATTTCATTCAAACAAACTATTAACATGCTATCATTTGCTATTAAAAACTGCATTATGGTAATACTTTTGCTGCAGCTCATAAAGTAGTTAAATATCTGATGCGCCATCTCTCTCAAAACTGATCCAACGGTTTAATAATAATAATTTGTCTTTTTTACCCAGGGTAGCTGCTTTAGTTCTCGTGTTCTCCCAGCAGTCCTGCTATTATTACCCCATTTTTTTTGGGGGGGGGGGGGATTCAGGCATACAAGATGCAAGTGCGAATCAGTTATACGGGTACATATCAGTTATAGCTCTCTGTTCGAGTTCCATTCGACAAAGTCCGGAAAGCATGTACTCTCTCGGCTTGCTAAAACCTCTTTAATTTTTCCACACCATGGTTTGAAATTAATCACCTTTGTGAATCCTGACCATAAAATCTAAATTCAGGGCTCTGTAAAGATATGCCAGGTATATTATTAGGAGAAGAATGACACCTGTACACAAAGTCTGACTTCCATGTACCTATGATCTTCATCTACGCTCCATTGACATACACAAAGTAACTCGTGAGCTTAGTGAAATGTGATGCAGAGAAGGATGCCAGTCTTTTTGAGGGCAAAATTTTGCAGAGATATCTCTGATACATTCTTTTTAGAATATTTATGATAACTTTAGATTGATATTTAAAAGGATATTCATTGACTTTCTGCTTTTTTAAAGCTGAAACTTTAGATGCGCAAACATTGGACCATTCATCATACATTTATTTGTTGATATTGGTCATGATTTAATCAACCCGATTTGGAATTTTTAAGTCTTTCTTAACTTGGTGAAACACTCATGGCCACTTTAAAGTAAGCCATCACACTAATTTTTTCTCCCACTACCACCATCCCCTCCCCATAGGACAAAGAAATAGGTGTGTTCGGAGACGCCATGAAGAGGGCTGCCAAGGAGCTGAAGAACGCCAAGGGTGACAGCAACGCAATAAGGAAATTCTTAAAGTCTTTCTTAGAGTCTTTCTTAAAGTCTTAAATTAGTGAAACACTCCAGACCATTTTAAATTGAGCTCTCGCTCCAATTTTTTCTCCCACCACCACCATCACAGGACAAGGAGATGAAGGTCTTCCGAGATGCCATGAAGAAGGCTGCCAAGGAGCTTAAGAACGCCAAGGGAGACCGCGACGCCTTGAGNTGGAAATTGTCCTTTTTTATACACAGATGTCTGTGAAAAAATTTGACTTGGAGATTGAGCATCTGAACAGACAACAAAAGCAGAATGTTGAGAAGCTGGAGCTAGCTCAGGAATCAGAACTAAAGAGTTTCAAAAAGAGGATAAAATCTGAACAGGTAAGCCGTAATAATAATAATAATAATATTAAATATAATGATAATTTGTCTAATTTACCCAGGGTAGGTGCTTCAATTCTAATATTCTCCCAGCGGGCCAGCAATAACAGTGCCATTATTTCCCCAGTTTTTTTCTTATTCAGGCATACAAAATATGCAAGTGCTGAGAGTACCACACATCCACTGTGAGCAGAAAGGACAAAGGTGTTGGACAAAGTAGACCACTCCCAGTCAAGCATTTGCAATAGCTTTATTCACACAAAAGAAAAGAACAAAACAAATGACTCCAAAAATGATTGAAATGAGTTCTTATACTGACCACTCATCAGATTATCTATTATTAGGAATAAGAACTTATATCAGCCGTTCTTTAAAATAAGAAGTCTTACTTTTATTTACTTGACAAAACGTTGCCCAGGGCGCTGTTTCACCAGGATGAGAACAACTTTAAGAATGACTTTATGAAACAACTGGTATCACTTCTTGCACTGAATGTGCGTAAAATTATCAATCATTACACACAAGTCATTCGTAAAGTCGTTCTTAGTTTAATGAAAAACCGCCCAGGCCTTTTCAGATTGAGCTCTCACTCCAATTTTTACTCCCTCCATCACTACAATACAGGGCCCCATGTAAAACAGTACTTTGATTACTGATGGGGCTACCCTGTTATAATAAAACATAATAAGTAGGTAAATAAATAATATCCCCTCTCTGCTGGACAAAGAGATGAAGGTCTTCCGAGATGGCATGAAGAGGGCCGCCAAGGAACTGAAAATGCCAAGGTGATGCCATAAGGAAATTCTTAAAGTCTTTCTTAAAGTCTTAACTTGGTGAAAATACTTCAGGCTACTTTAAATTGAGCCATTACTCGATTTTTTTCTCCCATCATTCCCTTCCCGTAGGACAAGGATATGAAGGTCTTCTGAGATGGCATGAAGAGGGCCGCCAAAGAGCTGAAGAACGTCAAGGGTGACCGCGACGCCTTGAGGAAATTCTTAAAGTCTCAAAAAGCTCGGCCTGATTAGGGCTAAAGTCTTAACTTGGTGAAACACTCCAGGCCGCTATAAATTAATCCATCACTCTAATTTTTTCTCCCACCACCACTATCCCATCCCCGTAGGACAAGGAAATGAAGGTCTTTCGAGATGCCATGAAGAAGGCTGCCAAGGAGCTTAAGAACGCCAAGGGAGACCGCGACGCCATGAGGAAAAGGAAGGAGGAGTTTGAGGTCCGACAGATGGAGGAGGAGAGGGAGTTCCTGTCGGCACAGAAGAGAAAACTGGAAGCAGAGATCGTTAAGATCAATCAGGGGCATCGGCAACAGGTCGCGACCCTCGAACACAAGTTCTTGATGGAGAAACATAATAAACAGAGAGGTAGGAATCAGTACTGGGTTGTATTTCATAATGACGATTGATACTTTTCTGCACTTAATGATAAATTCTTTCACTGAATGGTACCTGAGGAAGGGTCATTAGTAGTTCACCGAGTTGTGCAAACCTGAGTGTATATGAACAGTCTTCTGAAATGGATCTCTGGTATCAATGTCTAATAGAGAGCTTGAAAGTATGCAGAGTGTAAAGAATGTTTCATTGTGCCACTACTGATTTTGTTAGAAACATTTTACTTCTCTGTACTCTCCGCCTTCCATCCTTGCCTCCTTTTTTCTTTTTCTTTTCTTTCTATCCTCTTTTGTCTTTCTCCTTTTCCTTCCCTTCTGGTTCTTTTATTCATTTTTCAGGTCAAATATTATTATATTCCATTGTTGACCTCTTTTGTTTTAGAAGTTCATATTTTCATACTTTGAGTGAACATCTATCATTTGATTGAATTAAATCTGACTATAGCAAGAGAATCTGAAGTTTGGAAATGGAAGTAAAGCATTTAAAGGAGTATCATCAGATCTTAGAAGAATCAACTCTAAGATATGTCAATCTTCAGACTTATTTCATGTATATTACATAATTTTCTTTGTTAATGAACAAATATAACATTACCTTTAATTTAATATTTTTCCAACTACAGCAAGAGAATCTGCCGTTTGGGAGATGGAGGAGAAACATTTGAAAGAGAAGCATCAAATCTCAAAGAATCAACTCAAAGACATGTTCTTCCTACAGAGGCATCATCTCGTCCTTAGACAAGAAAAGGTGGGTTCCGTTGAGATAAGTTTTTAATTTTCCATGAAGTCCTTTAATTTATTCTTTATTTTTTTAATTTATTTATTGTTCCGGAGTAGCCCATTCAACATAAGTTGGTCTCCCATGGGGTCACATGATTTCTTGTATGTAGACTTTCTCAAGTTGACTCCACCGCACACTACACAACTTTTAATTGTACAAACTTGAGAACAATTTTTGCAAAAACTGAAACACAATATAATACGTTGTCTCACAACAAGGAACTTGATGCTTGATACTTCATTAGGTCTTGAGTAAGCCATACCTCGCTGTGAGACGACATATTATAGCATATTTCAATATTTGCAAAATTGGTCTTACAGTCACATGACTAAAAGTCACGTAGTTTGCAGTGGCCTTTATATTTGCAGTATTGGCAAAGCGCAAAAAATTGAGCAATGAGAAATGTAAGGTATCTTCCTAAATATGAGTGTAGCCAATGTAATTTTTTTGTGATTAGTCAAGTTTGTTTGAATTCGCCAGGCATGAGATACCTGAACGAAGTAGTATATTGTGAAATCTATGTCACAACAGTGATGTATAAAATTCACAAATATAAATCCCATGTCATTTAAAATTGTCTATAATGTAACCTGCTTTGAAAAAAAGGAATAAAACGCAACTCCCTCTGCCCTGCTCCCTAAATATATAATAAAATATAGGAATTTTGTCACTGCTTTGAAATATATCAACTAAAGACTTCGAAATTCTAATGAATAATTTTGCAATAAAGTGTTTAATGACTGATTCCCCTATTACATAATAATTGTCATTGAATTTGCCAAAACTATAGGAAGTTCAGCAGCTCAAGAATTACTTTGATCGTCAAGAAGAGGAGATAAATCAGAAACATCTGATAGATCAGAGACAATTACCACGGCGACTACGCAATGAGATGCGAGCCAGGCTAGCCATGTTCAAAAAGAGTTTACAGATCCACAAACCCAGCTACTCGGCGGAGCAAGAAAGAGAAAAACTGAAAGAGGTGAGAATCTTATTCCTTTATTTTGTGTCGGAAAATCAATTTGATTTCAAGTGAATTAATGATTGCTATTTGACTCAATGTTTTAATGAGAGGACAACACCTCAGGTATTGATTGGAAAAATTTAACCCTGACAAATTTGATATCTATGAAGAGCTAAGAGGTTATGAAACAAAACTGGATAACTGCTATATCATTTCCTTAAAAATAGAGTTTGAAAAATGCCCAAAAATGCCCTGTTTGCTACAAAAGTACATGTATTTTATTGCTGTCACCAAATCTACTTGCGCTTATAATGCGTGCAGCTTGTGTGTATAAATCACACCCAAAATGGGACTAGCACATTAGTGCGCATAAACCGGTAAATTACACATTTGGTGACGTCAGATTTCTTCGCTTAGACTAATCGTATCAGACCCTTTTCAGTGAACATGTTTGAACAATGAGTTCCATGCTCAAAGCAGACACTATTTCATTACATGATTTATGTATAAAATGGATCAATACAACAATTAGAGTTGGAAAAAAATCAATTTACATGGTAATATTTTCTATCAATATACATGTATACTTTAAAATTTGCATCATATGTTGCCTAACTTGAGGATGCCAACCTAAGACCATATTCTTGTCTCTTTACATTTGGATAAGGGGACGAATAGGTAATATCAGTCGATGGTTATCGAAGGAGATTGATGTGATATATTATTGAATGGTAATGTCCTGTGTTTGAGACATCCATAGCTCATCACTGTGAGCAGAAGGGACAAATGATTGGACAAAGTAAACAACTTCATTCAAGCCTTAAGTGATAGCTTCATGAACACAAAAAAGTAGCTTCCCAGCTTATTGACTGATTATGTACCATACCCGTTTGACATTTCTCTGCAGAATAATAGGAAATGAAATTTCTTTTGTGTGCATTTAGCTGTTGTGAAAGGTTTAATGGAAGTTTACTTTGTCCAAATTATTTGCCCCGTTTGTTCAAAGTGCATACTTGGGGATAGAAACAAATAGAAACACAATTTGGCAAGCCTGATAGACAGTGATTGAATTTTTTTTTCTTTTCAAATGACCAATGACATCCCTTTGATTTTCTTCACAGTTCCAAGACAACGAAAATCGTCGCTTCAAATCGGAGACGGCGAAACAGAAAGCCAAACATGAGAAGCAACTACACGATCTGAGGCAGAGCAATGCCGCCATCATGCAAGAATTACTCAGCGATCACGTAAGTATAATCAACTGTACTAAAGTCAAACTTTTCAGAGTTGAATAATCATCTATGTCAAAGGAGTGTTTTTTTAAACAAGTGATTAAAAACCTATATTTGCTTCATGTAAGTAAAGTTTTGTTTGTCAACATTCAAACAGATTTTTATTGTCCCAAGACATTTGACTTGCACAGAGTTACATGTATCTGTATGAATTTATGCATGGATTTTATGGGAATTACAGACTTTTGGGGGAAGAATATGCAGAGGGACGAGATATTGACATATTTTTTGGAACGTAGCTGAATAATTCAAACTTTCATACACATGAGATGCCCGTAAGTTCCGATATAAATATGTTTATGATGCATTACATCTGTAATGGCACTAGTTGCCGATGTTGTTCCACATACACTTTCTCCTAAATCTGTTTCAAAAGAGTTATTTAGCATTTTATCAGTGTTGAATGCAATTGGAAAGGGGAAATGAATTGAACTTCCTGAGCATAAAAGCCCTCACTTTTTTAGTATTTAGTAACGAGCCAATGCTGTAACTGCCTTTTGTTAGAGCATATAGATGGCCCTAAACTAAAGATGTTTGTGCAAGGCATCAAGCAGTGCCAGTCGGTGGGAGGACTTACAATGTTAGTAACCGATGCCATAGTGAAAAGCCAGAGTCCATGATGATGAATTGTTGTGAAATTACATTTTGTTATCAAATTTTGATAGGATTGTGTTATGCACTATATATATGAACAGAATATTATTATTAATATTATTTTTCATTTTGTTTAGAACGAGAAGCGTAAGGTGCTAATGGAACAAGAGACTGTCAAGGTCAAAGATCGTGATGAAGGTCATTCGGAGGAGGTCAAAAAGTGGAAAGAAAACCTGAGACCGCGCAAGAGGGTAAGTCAAGAAGGATTTAAAATTTACTGCAAAATGGAATAAATAGAGGCACTGGAAGTTAACAGAAACAAATAAATCCCTAACAAAATTTCTTTCCAATGAGGTGGATCACAATATGGACCCCGGTCTGGGATAGCTCTCACTGTGAAAAGGAAGGACAAAAGACAGGGACAAAGTGAACAACATCCATTCAAGCATTCACAATAGCTAGATACACAAAAGAAACTTCTTTCCATCTTAGGGAAATTTCAATTTCTTATCACACCTGTTCAGTGAATAGACAGGGAAGCTAGTTTCTTATGTATTGATGAAGTCATTGTGAAAGTTTGAATAATGTTGTATACTTTGTCCCAGTCCTTTGTCCTTTCTGGCTCCAGTCTGTCTTCATATGTGGGAATATAAACAAAAGGGCAAGCGAATTGGCCATTATCTGTAACTTGTGTGACCCCAAAGTTGACTCTTTTTGTATATAATCTAAATTGAGGAAGTAAGCATAGCATTTTGTTACAATTTGTCTTGATGTTCATAAAGACTCGGGTCACTGGCTTCAAAATGAGCTTTGACTTGTGGCTGGTCATCACGCCACAGATACGTTAAAACTTGATTTAGTGATGTCAGAGACAAGAAACTTTAGGGATTTATTGTGTAAATAAAAAAGGAATAGCCGATCTAAAAACGAAGTGATTGTTTATTTTTATAATTGTACATGCTTCTTATATATTGGTCAATATTATTATATATGTATTATTTATCATGAATATTATCAATTTGTGCGATGGAATTCAACTATATTTCCTTTTTTTGTTGGTTTTATTCAGGAGCTTGAGGAGACATTCCAACGAGAACTTGAGAAGCAAGGAGAGTTTTATTCCGGTAACAACGCAGAAGCTTTGTCGCCCCATTCAGATTCAATGAAATACAAGAGGAATAGTCTTAGTGTACTCTGAAAACTTATGTCGTCATCGTTTCGTACCTGTGTTCTTTGAGCAGAGAGGACTTGAGAAGCAAGATAAGTTTTATTCGAGCTTTGTCGCCACACTCAGATTCAATGAAATACAAGAGGAATAGTCTTAGTGTACTCTGAAAACTTATGTCGTCATCGTTTCGTACCTGTGTTCTTTGAGCAGAGAGGACTTGAGAAGCTTTGTCGCCCCACTCTGAAAATTATCTGTCATCATCATCGTCGTTCTTGAATGTAATTAACTGTGAGCAGAGGAGACAAAGGAGTCTATTTAAGCTTTCACAAATTTCTATGCCGTCATTATCATAGTTCTTGTGTTCTTTGAGTAGAGGGGACTTAGTACTGTACCTGGTTTCTTTGAGCAGAGTGGACAAAGTTAACAACTGCAGACAAATTGTGAAATAAGCCACCTCTCTGATCCTTTGCATGTTCTTTTTTTTTTAATGGAGATCGAGGAGGTCCCCAGTCGCTGACTAAATGAACGCAAGTCTTCGGATGGATGGACTATTTCACGCAAATGCAACAACTTCTATTCAAGCATTCACAATAGTGAGATGCACACAAAAGGAAGGATAATTGTCAAACAGGTGTTGCACCTGTTCAGCGGATAAACAAGGAAGCTTCTTTTTGTGTTCATGAAATAATTGTGAAGGCTTGAATGAAGTTTTTTACTTTGTCCAAATCTTTTGTCCCTTCTGCTCAAGTGATATTGTCTTGTCACATCTAAATTTGTCAGAAGTTGTGAGGGCTATACTGGCATTTGAAATTATAGTTTTTGCAGCATGATTATCCAGCCACAAATGAGATTCCCTGTTTCATTTCGCCAAATAAGTACTGGAACATTGCAAGATAAAAAAAGCTCTTTGTGTGAAAGTCTGCCTCCTTTCATTACACCTTGGGATTAAAGTAACAGGCTTGTTTATTGATAGATTCAAATGTATGCACGTTTCTTGCAAACGAAGATACTTACGTGGTGTTCTAGTTAGTAACAAAGGAATTAAATACTTGGAATCCAGTTTGTATTCTTCACTTGCTTGCTATGTCGGGCAAGCTTTAGGGTTGTGGAGAACATTTGTGTATAGAGAACGCATAAAATTTGCATCTATTAGTAAACTCGCCTATTGTTGAAACTTTACCACAGAAATCCACTTTCTAGTTTCTATCAATAAGCACCTTTTCTGAGAACCATTGTGATTGGGTATCCTCCGTTTTCATTGATGTACAAAGCGACCTTGGGAAAGGAAGTCGATTTTCCTCATTTTGCTTTATGGAAATGACTTTATGGTTGTAAAACCTGTCTATATTGATTGCATCTACATATCTTTTCATAGATGGCCACTACAGCCAGATTTTACTGCAATTTGTGAAAATTTCTCGACAAGTCTGTACTATGCCCAAGGTAGTGCGATGTAATAGATATTGTACGCTGTAGCAGCTATGGCCCATAACACAAAGGTTTGCAATTAATCGCTGATACAGAAGAACAATTCTGATCGGTTACTAGTCAGTCTGTTGAAGAGAAATGCGCATGAAACGAAGATTTTGATTGGCCGTTTTCATCAATGATAAATTGCAAACCTTTGTTACAGGGCCCTGGAATCATCCTCCTAAACACAGTTTATATTTGATTGGATTTGCCTCATTTTTAATTTGTTTATAGATATCCTTCTATTGTATAGCTCTGATCAGTAATGTGCGACCTAGCGAACTATTTCGTAGCAACAGTACAGAATAATCAAGGTGATGTGTCATTTTATAAACCTATTGCCAAAATCATGCTACCGAACCTTTCCGTTTTTTTCATATCAAAAGCACATTTTACCTAAGAGTGTCTTTATGGTTCATTGTACCAGTGACTGTAATTCAATTAAAGTTTAAAAAAGCTCTGCTGAAAGCATTTTTAGAAGTGGGTGCTTATGCCCCAACCACATAGGAGCCCCGACTGAACACGAATCAACATGACTCTTTGTTCGGAGGCACGAGATGGGGAAATGAACAAAAAGTTGTGTTTCTTCCGGCCTTCTATGTGATTGGGGTATTATGTATTGGTCACTTTCTGGTTTTGTTTCGGTTGCGTCGGTATACTCAAGATTAGCTGTAACACATCTGATAGTATCACATGCTTTTGTTTGTAGGTAATTAAGCGCTTTGGTATGATGCATCAATTATTTACCACATTTTGTGTGTGGTCTAAATGTCTTGTCTTCCTGTAACAAAAAAAAAGATGTCTCAAGTAACCAGATAAATGAATGAAGCAAATTATTAAGGTCTGCATTGAGATGTTGTGTGCACTTGCCTATAGAGCTTGCATTTAGTTAACGGTATGTCTATTTTCGGAGATGTAATTTTCCCTTGCAGTAAATTGCATTGTTATTGCATTAAATCCTGTGTATTTCTCCAGTCACTATAATGGACACTTCAATGACTGATCTCATAAAGGTAAAATCATCTTTTTAGATAATACTTGTTGCTAGATATTTGCTATCTACTATTTATGATTAATCTATTGTAATATATGGTAAGTTAAATTGCATCTTTTACGTTACAGGCCCATGGACTATGGAATTTAGTTAAACGTTTAAATTTGGATTAAAATGAAATCATTATTTTACTCATAATCATGAATCTTCATTTTCTCAAATCATTCGGAATTAAAGACAGAAAATTCATTCATTTCACTCATATTTTTTTTTTTAGAGAGAGATGTTATATTTGTCATACATGTATAGGAAACCATTTTATGTATAAACCCACAAAGAAAAGTTTATAATAAACAAGCATTTATCCAGCTTGTATATAAACTTTGAGATATTTATTCTTGCATATACTATGGAATTAAGATATCTTTGGAAGGTCTGAAAACAAAGAATGGACTATATTAAGTAAGTATGACACTCAGATAGCTGCATATGTATGTGAAATATTGGTGTATAAGATATTTGAGATGCTTGGTCAAAGTTTTTTCCTTGATACTCAGTTCTACTTTACTTAGTGATTGAACACTTCAGGAAAATTGTGAAAATTAGATTAAATTTGTTAGCATAACAGAAAGGTGAATGGTGTCCAAGGGGTTCTTTCTGTGGTAAAAGGCTACCATGAAATCACCATCGTTTTCGACTCCCATCAGCAATTGGTGATCAAAACCAGGATTGATAAGTCAGTTTCTGAGTGATCTAAATTTGAATTTATGGCTTTCTCTCAGCAAGGAGAATAGTTACATGGGATTCCTTTATCTGTTAATACTTGAACCACAATAGCAGATTGCATACATTTTTTAATGCTTTTGGTAAAGATGTTTGTGGAAAAGTATGCTTAATATTTGCATCTACTCAGAAAACCAGTTTATATGATCATTTATTCTATTTAAAACTACTCATCAATGAGACAGTTATTATATATGTGGGGCAAAATGTCCCAATATCCTTAATGTACTGGGTTTTAAGTGAGAAATTCAATTTCATTTTACTTTGACAGTGGACAAGTTGCTATCTGTCCTTGCATGAAAATGTAATTATATTGTGAACACCTGCCAAGAAACAAATGGTGAAAAATGTTATTTGGAATATTCAGGTTCTCATTGTGTGGGCAATAACATTCCACAAGCCTTTGATTGCTGTTTGATTAATCATAATTAAGAGTTTTTTTCACAGAAGCTTTTTTTCGGTCAGGGTTAAAATCTTCTTGCATAACAGCAGCATACGAAACAGCCCCTGATTTGATTAGAGTCATGTTTGAGAAGTTAATATTTAGGACCTTGTTTTATTGGGTTCCACTGTACCCAACCCACAAAGTACCCCAAAGTTCTTAATGTTAATATAGTGGAAGCCAATAGGTTTCAGCAATGCATTGATAGCAAAGACCTTTACAATGGAATCTTTTTTTAAAAATACAAGCAATTTTTTTTCTGCCACTATTACCGGTAAATGCCAGGCTGGGATCGTGAAAATCACACTGCTATGACAAGGCTCATGTTATATCCGACCCTGTTGTAATGGGGCTTCACTGGACCAAGAAATTATACTCGGACAAAGTTACCTGTACTGGGCGGTGTTTCACTAAGTTACGATTGACTTTGAGAACAACTCTAGGCACAACTGGTATCATTCTTGTGCTATATGATCAAGAATCTTACACCTATTACACTCGTTAACGTTCTCCAGTCTTTCTTAAAGGCGTGCGTAACTTTAAGAAGGATTTGGTGAAACGCCGCCCTGGAATGTGGGAGTTGAAATCGGCTGACTGATGGATAAATACAGAATGTACCAAACACTTTGTTTACTCTGTAAGATGTTAAAATTATTTACTACTTTGATCGTATTTTATTTCATGTATTTTAATGAAATAATGGTAAAGTTACTCAGTATTTATATTCATGAGAGATAATGTACTTAATATCTTATCACAACAAATGATTTTAATTTGGATCATATCCTTCGAATCTAGTATTCAACAAGAAGAATTTAGCATATATTGTAGGCATATTGTTATGTTTATTTTATGTTGATCCCCTGTTTACAGTGGAAACTCGGTATAACGAGGTGCTTAGGACCATCAAATTACCTTGTTATAGCAGGGTTATAAAATAATAAGTTATAAAGAGCTGGGACCAGATCTTTACCTCTTTATATCATGAATGAACTTTGTTAAATCAGACCTTTTTATACCAAGTTTCCACTGTAATATTCATGTCATTTGAACTCATTTATGTTGAATCTGCACACAAAATCAACCTTGCCTTTGTCAACCTTCCATAAGTCAAAGAGTTGTCAAAGTCAAAATGGCTTATGCTATGAACTGTTCAGAAGTCTAATTCTCTCTTCATAAATTCAAAGTTATTTCTTCAGTCCCAACAGATTTGACTTTTGCAAGGTTCATTGATTATCAAAGTGTTGCATCACAAAAGTTTAATGTCATAGAAACTGATTCCAAACAATTTCAGATAGCTCTGTTCAATCAGGATACTCCTCAAGTGAGTTGGAAAAGAGCAATGCAAGCAGAGACAGAAAATAAGAGGTAAAAGGACAGTCGTAAAAAAAAAATTGATGAAATGAATTCATGTAATGATATTGAATGGCACTACTACGAGAGATACATTTTTACCACATAAATTTTGCTCAAATGACCCATACTAGAAAACAAGTTTGTGAAATATATGTGGTATTCCCTGCAAAGCCGGTCATAAAATGCTCGATAGTTAAGACAAGTGAATTTGATCAATGTTATAATTTTCTGCACTAAAATATAAATCATGATTTTGTACATTTTTGAAAAGTGCCGAATATGGATGTTAATATTAATGTTACTTAAACAGTACCAAATCTCTTTTTTATTTTGAAATTTATCATCATGCAAAAGTTGTCTGTTCTATGTAAATGTATTCTGTTTGGTGGTATGTTACGAGAATTAAGAGTATGTTATTTGTAACGAGAATTGTCAATCTTGTTTATACCCTGAAATTTATTATTATATCCTATTTAGTGTTTAGAGAAACATAAGCACTTTGTACCTTTGTAAATAGTTAAAAAACCTGGGATTTTTTATGATTTAAAATTTTATGAAGAAAAACTACAAGTGACATGTGAAAAACTTTGTCTTTGAAAGAAGCAATGTTGTACCATTTGTGCCATGTGACATGCTATGCGATGAAAACATTTGGTAATAAATTGGTCGTCTTATGTATCATAAAGTCTTGTTCAGTGTCTTTCCTTTTTTTTAATCTCCATACTATCAGAGGTATCCGAGAACAAAAAAAAAAGATACATGTATTTGCCAATTGTTAGTTTACAGAAAACCAAACCCTCTTAAACCATGCCATTAAAAAGGTGTTAACAGAACTCTACCCCAA
Organism: Temnopleurus reevesii; assembly: GCA_036244855.1. Lineage (NCBI taxonomy): Eukaryota > Metazoa > Echinodermata > Echinoidea > Temnopleuroida > Temnopleuridae > Temnopleurus > Temnopleurus reevesii. The sequence goes on from BQKZ01002565.1 coordinate 87,628, forward strand.
AATAGTATTTGTTCAACAGCAGATGAACAGGTGAACAGAAAGACTTGGAGAAAAATTTAACAACTAATAGGAAAATAATGAATTTATAAAATTTTTGACAAATTGTCAACTGTTGATGTCATAGATGCATAACTGACCATTTACATGTATATTCATATCAATGTTATAAAAATGTTACTTTTTCCTCATGCATATGATTTCCTCAAAACTTCAATTAAAGGCCTGGTCACACCTGCCGAGTGGTGTTGTAGCGGTCCTTTAGCAGTAGGGTTTTAGTCTGCAAGGACAGACCCTACGCTTTCGGTGTGCGCATGCGCAGACCCTGTACGAAGAGCTTTATATATTAACCCCCATTTATTACAGCCAATATATTATACTAGCTTTATATTATTAAAATATAAAGCTCTTTGACCCTGTATCACGCTCTGCACATGCACAAACCGAAAGCCTAGAGTCTGTCTTTGCAGACTAAATCCTACCGCTAAAGGACCGCTACAGCTCTGCTTGGCCAGTGTGACCACACCTTAAAGGTCCACTATTATGACAATGTATGTTGACTTGTAGTGATCTACGCTACCCTTACCATTATCTTTGTGAGTGAGAGACCTACCAAATGTGTCCCATATATTTTATAATAATTTTTCTTTATATTTTAGTGAGGCAATTTGGGAACGCCCCTAAAAATTCTGTTCATATGCAGAGTACTGTATATGAGGTCATATACAGTACTTTGCATATGAACAGAATTTTAGGGGCATTTGTGGAAGTCCCTTGAAGGGGAACTTATTTTATTTACAAAAGATATTAGGACGTACTTCCACCTGACCTGAACATACCTTGAATCATTCCACCATTGAGCCTGTTGTTTCTATTGATAGAATTGTGGAAACATTGACTTGATACTCCATTGAGCAGTAATTGCATTCCATCGTCATTGTTCACCAAGTTAATCTCTCTTAATAATGTAGTGAACATTTCCCAATTAACATAAGACATAATGACGAATGATTCAAAGTATGTTCAGGTCAGGTGTAATTACATCTTAATATCTTTTGTAAATGAAATAGGTTCCCCTCCAAGGGATTTCCACAAATGCCCCCAAAAATTCTTTTCATATGCTGAGTACTGTATATGACCTCATATACAGTACTCTGCATATGAAGAGAATTTTTAGGGGCGTTCCCAAATTGCCTCTCTAAAATATAAAGAAAAATTATTATAAAATATATGGGAAACATTTGGGAGCTCTCTCTCGCACAAAGGTGATGATAAGGGTAGCATAGATCCCCACAAGTCAACATATATTGTCATAATAGTGGACCTTTAAGCAATATCTTTGTAAAACATGTAGGTTTATAGATCCCTTATTTGCATGTTTACATACAACCTTTGTATCTTCCCGTAGAAATGATAATTTTTCACCATAAATTTAAAGAAAATTCTGGTTAGTAGTGCACCCATGATGTCATCAAATTGGCCACA
>BQKZ01002566.1:0-34480 GCA_036244855.1 Temnopleurus reevesii
GTTCGCGGCAAATATAGATTGGGCATTGTGTGACAGAAATACATTGGTGTGGAAACTGCAGTTGTGAATTCCCGAAGATAATCTTCTCTGTTGAGCTTCATGGATGCTTATTGATAATTTGTTTCATGTTACTTTGATTTCCCTTTAATGATAAAGTAACAAATGTTACCAAAATATGTTCTATTACACTGCAAGATTAATTATATATTTACCGTTAACATAATATTAATGTTTAATAAAATATACATATTACTATTGTTATTTATTATTCATGCCTTTATCATTGTATGTCATACTTATTTCCTGGTAAACGTAAAAATGTTTTTTTTCTAATGTTGTCTCCTCTATTTTGACGTCATATTATCAATTTCACTCATTTTCACTCATATTGATTTTTCCTGTTTTCTTTTCACTCTCAATCAGATTCAACTGGTCTTTCTCTTGCCCTCCTGAAGCGACCAAAAGTCATCTTTCTGCAGCCAAACCCATTGAGCATATCTTTTGATTGATTCAGGTAATCCACTCATACTTTGATTTGTTTCTTCTCACCTTTCCCTCTATCAATCTCTTTCTAATATGTATATAGTTTCACTGTCTCTTTTTTCACCCATCCCTTATTATCTATCTCTCTCTTTCTCTCTCTCTATCTTTTTCTAACATTACACTATTCATTTTTGCAATACAAATTTGTGAGACATCTTTAATTTTGGTAGTATCATAGCATATGAGTAACGGAAAAAGCATTGAGGGGAGGGGACATGTACGAGATCCTTCTTCAAATTTCAGAATTATCTTGGAAAAGGTGGGGAAATTCAACATCAATTATTTTCAAACTCTTATCCTAAAATGTGAGATGATTGTTTTTTGAAAATATTTCTAAAAGCGATTTAGCTCAATCGTAGATGAAATTGTACAATTTTTCTTCTCATACGTGTAACCTAGATATTCCAATTTTTTTTTGGATTGAAGATTATAGTTTTATTATTTTTTCCTTTGATTCTTTGTATTATTGTTTCCATGTGGATCATAGATTGATTATAATTTTACTGTAAAACAGATGATAGCTGATCATCAAATTGACTGCTAATTGTTATTTTATAAAATAAGATTTGTAATATCCAAGTTAACTGATACAAAGTTTCAAATGAGAGAATAGATGAGGGGATGTGGGCATATAAGGCTTAACATGCTCTCTCTCCCCCTCTTTCTTTCTCTCTCTCTCTCTCTCTCTTTCTTTCTCTCTCTCTCTTTCTTTCTCTCTCTCTCTCTCTCTCTCTCTGTCTATCTCCGTCTTCTTCTTGTGTGTTTCTATGTTTATAGTTATCTTTCATTTATTTCTTGTACCCCATAGGTTCCGTTTGCGAAGACGAAGACGAAAGTTTGCTGTTTTGCTTCAACTCTTAGAACACACAACTAGTTAATTGAGGTAAATACGTGGGAAAACATCTGAAAGAAAAAAAAAATATATTCCTTACAGTATGCTGGTTTAGTTATAGAGGCAAATTGTATGTACATTCTATACACAAAGCTTGTTCTCGGCCCCCAGATAACTTGCTCTATATGCTTGCCTGACATAGCAGCAAGTAAATTTTGCAAATTAAATTCGGAAGCAAGTTGAAGGTATACCAATATTATGAATATAATATTTGTTAGCACATAGAGTGCATAAAGGATGGAGCATGCATATATCTGAATCTAATAGTAAACCAGCCTATGGCATCTGGATGTATAATAGTAAATGTCTGAGAGGTGCTCTTCTTGAATTGTGGATGTTTAAAAAAAAAACATGTAATTAGACATTGCCCTGTTTTTCACTTTACAAGCAAAATGTGTTCATAATTTGAATATCCCTTCTCTCACAAAGTGATGTGAGGTAGAGAGTGGTGTTGGATAGATTTTACCCTTTCCTGTAATAGTAACAATTCCAAAGGTATCCTATTGATTGAATAATTCTTGCCTTATCCCAACATGAAAGTGCCTTACCGAGAATCTGAGAAAGAAATCTCGGGCATACTCGGGTAGGAATCGAACCCACGATCTCCTGATGACTAGACAGGCGTCTTACCACTAGACCACCGAGAGCCGATGGAAGTGGCGGGCTCGATTCGTGAGAGATTTTTTTCTCAGCTTCTCGGTAACGCACTGTCAATCAGTGTTTATTCATGTTGGGATAAGGCAAGAATTATTCAATTATTTATCTAACCAACACAAAAATCATTCAATTGGTATCCTATTGAATTATTGAAATGTCCAATAAATCATCTTCCATCATGATGATTTCATCACAATGAACAGAACGGACAAAGGAACTGAACTAAGTAATCAACTGTTGTCCGTTCTGCTCACAGTGCATGCAATAATAATTTAGTCAAGTACAAAGCGTCCAGATTATACTTAATAAAATTATTGGCACCTGTTTCCTATTTTTCTCTGCACAGTACTGGTTTTCATCGACCTGGAACAAGAGGGTTCATCTGCCTACATTAGCACAACTTGTGATATGAATGGTTAACTTAGGTAAATGACTTAAAATGTATCAAAACCGATACTGTCTTGTTTTTATTGTATTTTGGAATCCAATTCCTCCAAATTAAAGTTATCTAAGGATTTCCACTGCAAAAAAGATTGTGGTTTGATTGTTAACTGAAACATAAACATTCTGTGGAAATATTCATGGTCTTATGATTACGACCCTTTTATAACTGACTTGCCACTAATCAATATTAGGTCTGGTATCCTTTCTTAAGCCAGATGTATCAAAATTGAGCAAGGGTATAAAAATACCACTGAACACTGATGAAAGCAGCAGAAGATAAATTGAGGAAATAACAATTAGGCCTAACCTCCATTGGTCATATGATATATTGATCTGAATTATAATTAATTTCCCGCGTAATTTGAGATAATTTGAGATCAGAGATTGGGTAAGCTGTATTATTTTTTTTAATATAATATTCACCTTTAATTATCATTGCCATGATTAATTTGTAACTTCTCTTCTGCTTCTATGACTTTCCTACAGTTTCTACTGTGATCCAGACTCATCAACCATGATTATCTTACGGATGCAAGGGCTGCCATGGTCCGCCACAGCCAAAGATGTCCGTCAACACTTCACAGGCCTGTCGATTCCAGATGGTGGTGTCCATATCATCGGAGGTGAGGAAGGGGATGTCTTCATCGCTTTCAGCTCAGACGACGATGCCCGTAAGGCNTATTGTTAGTCTTTTTTGTTTTGTTTTACAAGATACAGTGTTAGATGCATTGTTACATGCTAAAAGGAGAAAAGTGGAGGAGCCAGCTTCTAGAGTTGTATCATATTTAGTTTGATTCATCTGTTGAAAAAGGACAGTTATAGCTTAAATAGGATATTGTTCGTCTTGTTTTTTTAAAGATACAGTGTTAGAAAGTGCGCAGAAGCTAAGAATAGGATATTATGGTGATGGATTTTCATCTTTATGAGGTTGGCAGCTCTGGAAAGGGGGCAACTTTAATCTGGTTCCCCAACTCGGTTGTAAATCACAACTGTAGACTACGTTTATTGAATCACCTGTATATATTACTTTAAATTGTAACATTCACTATTTTCTCCATTCTATGTGTTCTTAAATGTATGTTGTATCAACATTGGCATTGACATGATTGTAGAAGCGAAAAAACTGAACGACTGTGTGGGTTTTTATACATTATCATTTTGTACATTAATGTTTGGTTTATGACTTTGTACTTTTTTTTTCCTTTTAAGAGGGGATTTAAAATATATGTATGAAGAATTGTGGAAAACCCACTTTGGAAAGGGAAAGTCACTCTTGTGTCAACATTATTGAATATATGAGACTTTGAAAATACAGGGAATATTTCTTTTTTAATTTCACATTTGATTAGCAGTTATAGACATTGAAGAACTGTACAGTTGTACAGGAGGGAAAAGGGTGAAATTTGTGTAACAATCATGCTAAAAATGCATAACAAATTGCAATCCAACACATGTAGCAAGAAAATTAATCCCTGATGTGTCATAATTTGTTTTGTCGAAGTGTATAAGGACAATTTTTTTTAGTCTTGAGGATATTTTATTTGAATGTATTATTCTGATTATTTTCTGTTTAGGTACAAACAGAAAATATAAAGTAGAGAACTTATTTTGTCAGCTCACTCTTCAACACATTAATACACTTTGTATATGTTTTAAATTGTAGAGCACGCTTGCAAAGTTTTGCTATGTGTTTGTATTCAATGCATACTTAAAAATGATATTTTGTTGTGTACATAGACTGACCCTTTTTGAACATTTCTACTTTGAGACATAGAAATGTAAGAAAATAGTAATTTCTTTCTGAGACATTCTGTAATAATCAGTTCCTGTTTTTCTTCATTTTGAGGTTGGTCCAAATAATTATTGTTAAGAATGCTAAACCTTTCAGTTATTACCGGTATATAGTCCGATGACCAACACTGTACATTTTGGGGTAAAGGTTGATAGCCCTGTAATGCATCTTTTGAAATCATGCACATTTTACATGTTCATTATTGTGATTGATGAATCCTTTATTTTATTGGATCAGAGATGCCTACATAAACTGTTCAAGAATATACAAGAGGTCAAGATTAAGGTGTGAATAGTGCAACAGCTGAACAATATTGAGAGCATCAATTTGTAATCCAAGTTATGATTTTGTTCTGATGTTGGCCTTTTTATTTTTGAGAAGAAAAAAAATCATCTGTATAGGCCCACAATTCTTGTTATATTCTTTTGCTACTTTAAAGTCATCCTTTTTTATATTGGATGTTATGTGAAAGGCAAAGCTTTGTACAGTTTTTGTTCATAAATGTGTTTACTCATTGCTTTGTTAGCTTGTTCAGGATGCAGAATAAAACATGTTTATATACATTTCTGCAGCAATTTGTGAATTATTTTAAAGTTGTATTTGTTCTACAATTACCAAACTGAAAAGTGAGGAATAGAAAGGGATCAGAGGTGTGTTGGGAGGGGGCAAATTGAAAAATGAGAGATGGGCCTGATAAAGGAAAGGAAGGAGAATATGTGAAAGAGGGAGGGGTGGATGGAGGACAAAGTGGTAGATGGGGTAAAGGGGAAGAGAGAGATTATAGAAAGAGAGATCAAGAGATGTAGAGGAGGAGAATAAAACTTGGACAGAAAATGAGAGGTGGGGATAAATTAAAGTAAAGAAAAAATATGAAATGACAGTAGGGGTGGGCATATGAGGAACAGGGAAAATGTGATAATAGAGACCTGGAAAGGAGAGGCCCTCATGGAAACTAATGACATGGGAAGCTGTAAGGGGGTGTTGTTAAAAAGTTGCAATTGACTGCAAATTGTTGCTAATTGACTTGCATGAAACAATCATTTGGTTGGTGCATGCCGAAGAGGTATTCAACTTTCTAGCAACAACCCAAAGATGTACAATAAAGAGGGTGAGAGACGGAGAGTAAGCCAGAGCAAGAGTGCAAATTTTAGAGAAAGGGTAAAAGAGTATAGACCAGGGTGGTGTTTCATAAAGCTGTGGGTAGATCTACGCACGACTCTACGAATGGAAGGTGACATTTTCTTCGGTGCTAGGGGTTATCATTAAGTGCTAGAAAGGGTCCCCAGTCATTCGTTGAGTCATGCATCTATCTGCACATAGCTTTATGAAACACAGCCGAGGGCGGTGTTGCACCGAAATAAGAAAGACTAAAAAAATGACTGGGATACGTTCTTGTGCGTAACATTAATGCTACGCTTTTTCAGCACAAAAACTCATACCATTCGTTCTTAAAGTCTTACTTATCTTGGTGACACATCGCCTTGGTGCTAGTTTCATGAGACAGTCTGTAGAGTTTTGCACACAGCTGTTAGCCCTTACTTGCACNCATCATGATGATTTCATCACAATGAACAGAACGGACAAAGGAACTGAACTAAGTAATCAACTGTTGTCCGTTCTGCTCACAGTGCATGCAATAATAATTTAGTCAAGTACAAAGCGTCCAGATTATACTTAATAAAATTATTGGCACCTGTTTCCTATTTTTCTCTGCACAGTACTGGTTTTCATCGACCTGGAACAAGAGGGTTCATCTGCCTGTATTTGCACAGCTTGTGATATGAACGGTTAACTTAGGTAAGTTACTTAAAATATATCGAAACCGATACTGTCTTAATATTATTGTATTTGAGAATCTAATTCCTCCAAATTAAAGTTATCTAGGGATTTCCACTGCAAAAAAAGATTGTGCTTTGATTGTTAACTGAAACATAAATATTCTGTGGAAATATTCATGGTCTTATGGTTACAATCCTTTTATAACTGACTTGCCACTAATCAATATTAGGTCTGGTATCCTTTCTTAAGCCAGATGTATCAAAATTGAGCAAGGGTATAAAAATACCACTGAACACTGATGAAAGCAGCAGAAGATAAATTGAGGAAATAACAATTAGGCCTAACCTCCATTGGTCATATGATATATTGATCTGAATTATCATTAATTCCCCCCGTAATCCTGACTTGAAATCAGAGATTGGGTAGGCTGTATGATTTTGTTTTATTTAGATACGATATTCACCTTTAATTATCATTGACATGATTAATTTGTAACTTCTCTTCTGCTTCTATGACTTTCCTACAGTTTCTACTGTGAAGCAGACTCATCAACCATGATTATCTTACGGATGCAAGGGCTGCCATGGTCCGCCACAGCCAAAGATGTCCGTCAACACTTCACAGGCCTGTCGATTCCAGATGGTGGTGTCCATATCATCGGAGGTGAGGAAGGGGATGTCTTCATCGCTTTCAGCTCAGACGACGATGCCCGTAAGGCATTTCAACGTCAGAAGCAGCCACTGAATGGTAGCCGCATCATGCTTCTTCTAAGTTCTAAGGCAGAGATGCAGGAGGTAATTGCGGAAAGCAGAGCAGCCGCCCAGGCTGCCAAGCCTGATCCCTTTGGGACAGCTGATGTAACACCCTCACCTGTTCCTCATTCTAATCCGCCGCCCGGTTTGTTATCAAGGGAGGGTTCAGTAGGTAGTTCCCATAGCCAAAGCTATCAGGGGTTTCCACAGGGAGATGATCTACGTCAACAGGCACCCAGATATGGTGAGAGCTATCAAGGTAGTAACATGAATGCCCCTAGTCAATCCCTTCCTTCCCAAGGTTATGATACCTCGTATCCACCATCATCACAGAGCAAGGAGAGAACATCCTATGGCCAGTCGCAAAGTCAGATGTATGGGAGTCGACTTCAGGGGAATGACCAATTGACAGACAAGTCTTTTGAGAGGGGAGATAGCAACCAAGGTCTGATGTATAAAGAATCTGACCAGAGTCGCTCCTTCAACTCCCAAGACAGAAATCTAGGAATCCAGAACCGTGACGTGCGAGATATGGGATATCAATCAGAGTCCAACCAATACAATAAGCCATCTGGATTTGATGGACAGCAGGGAAGAATGCCTTCGAGGAACATGGAAGCACAGGATTACCAGTCTGTATCCTACGGGAGCGCAGTGGGAAGTCAGATGGGGCGACAATCATCAGATCGAGACATGGGCTTTCAAGATTCACAGGGGGGTGATAAGTCTCGTAGCATCCTGCAATCCTCAGGAAAGATGAATCAGGATGATGGAGGATACCAAGACCAATTTGAAGATCCGATGGAAGGCATATCAACTTCCTATCCTCCAGCTGGTCCAGCTGACAACTTAGAATATCCTCAGTCTACTGATGAAGACCAACGAGGAGGTGGTCTGAAGCAGGATGGGAATATGGATACCTTCAGTGGACTGTCACAGCCGATGTCTGCATATGGAAGACAGGATATGAATAAAGATGCTGAAAAGGGTAAATTCATCAATACACGATATGGGGACGCATACTGGACATCATCAGCAGATTCAGAGTCAATGCTGGGTAGAAAACCAGATGATACTAATCCCTTCGGTGATAACCAAGACAAGCCTTACTCTGACATCCAAAATAAGCCCTTCCCTGATAATCAGAACAGATCGTTTCCTGACAATATGCCATACTCTAGCGATCAAAGTAGATCATACCCCGACAACCAGAACAGACCATTTCCTGATATGCAAGACAGGCCCTACTCTGATAATCAAAGTGGATCTTTTTCTGATAATCGAAATAGATCTTATCCTGATAATCAAAATAGATCTTTTCCTGATAATCAAAATAGATCTTTTCCTGATAATCAAAATAGATCTTTTTCCAATAGTCAGAACCAGTCATTTTCTGACAGTCAGAACCAGTCATTCCCTAACAATCAAAACAGGCCATTTCCTGGTGATCAGAACACGCCAATGACCGAGGGTAGAGGAGATTTTTACCAAAACCAGGCACCAGCTGAAAACGAATCAAGAGGAAACTTTTCAGACAACTACGGAACCAAACTTACTGATCAAGATAGATTTTACAACAAGAACGACAATCAAGGGGAACGTTTTGACATCACCCGTCCACAATCCACTGGCTATCCCATGCAACCAGACTACAGATCTAGAGAGCAATCTTCTGATTTTGACAGTCGCTTTGGTAACCCATCAAATCCTGCTCCATTGATGCTGTCAGCTGCTGGTGATCAGCCTTCTTCAAGACCACAGACGTATGGATCAAAAATGAATCAAGAACCACCATTGTCTTCTGCTCCAGCTATGTTTGATCAACCTCCGGATGATCCTCTATATGGTTCCAATATGGAGTCAACAGAATCATCTCATGATGGGTTTTATGCAGTGCGGCTCACTGGCTTACCATTTAGCACAACAGAGAGAGATGTTCGAATGTTCCTGCGTGACATCAGAATTGCTCCAGATGGTATGCAGATTCACCGTGATCATCGCGGAAATGTAACTGGTACTGCCAATGTTAAACTACAAGGACCAAGTGATATTGACCAAGCTCTTAAAAGACATCAACAGTTCATAGGCAAACGTTTCATCGACGTTCGCCCCTGCCTTCAATCTGAGTGGGAAAATGAAAAAGAAAAAAATGTGCCAACCCCTGAGCCATCTAGAAGAAGGAGTAGGTCACCTATGAGAAACAGAAAGTCTCCTCTGCGAAGCTGCAATAATTGCATTGAAATCAGAGGGCTTTCTTCGTCTACAAAAAATTCTGATATTGTTGACTTCTTTGAAGGATTACCAATGAGGCAGGATTGCATCTATTTTGACCCTACTAAAGATGGTCCTAGTTCTGGTGTAGCTTATGTTGAATTTTTGGACTCTGATATCGCGAGGAAAGCATGCCAGAAGAATGGAAGACAGTTTAACAGAAGAACTGTTGGCATCAGAATCATTTCCAAAGAAATCATGGAGGCCAAGCTTACCAGCGAAATGAAAAGAAGGGCAGGCAGACGCTCACCAGGAAAGAGAAGTCCAGACAGAAGAAGAGGAAGTAGTCCATACAGCAGACGAGGACGCAGCCCAGGCAGGAGGGGAAGGTCTCCAGTTAGAGGAAGTAGCCGCAGCTCTCCGGGAAGGAATGGACCAGGTAGAAGACAAGCTAGCCCATCGAGACGAGATAGAGATCGAGAAAGAGACAGGGAATCATCATCACGTCAGAGCAGAAGAGCTCCGAGCCCATTGCGTCCGAGCTCTAACGACAAAAAGGACTCCACTGCAGAGAAGAAAGAAAGGAAAGAAATAGATTCCAGAGAAGTAAGATCAGTGAGTAAAGGAGAAGAAGTTAAGACCCGTGGATCACCGAAGATTGATGATAAAGATCGCTTACGCAAATCTGAAAGTTCCAAAGAAACTCCTCCAAAAGCACTGCTACCATCACCTGATTTGGGAAAGATGCAACAGGAAAAGGGAAAGGATCAGGGACTGCTCAAAACTCCTAAGAATCTTTCAGGTGCAAATACTAATGCCTTTAGTGTTGGGAAAAATGAAGCAGCGTCTAGTAAAAATCCACTTCTTCAGCAAGACACTGCCAAACAAAAAAAATCTGATGGTAATAATGCAGCCCCAGTCATTGATTTTCATGCAATTCGAGATGCTGTATCAAGATTCAGCAAAGACAAGAATGAGAGCAAACCAAATCCAAACGAAGGACTTGGAGTGCCAGAAAACAACCAAAGACAAATGGAAATGTCAGGGGGATTCAAAAGGGATAATGAAAACAAAGAAGGACAAATTGGTAAACAACCTGACCCATTTGGAACTAGTCAAGGTGGACCAGGGGATAACATGCAGAATGATACAGTCGGTGTAAGCCAAGGTCCATTTGGTGGCCCTAGAGATAACAGGCAAGCTGGTCCTATGGACGTGCAAAAGGATCCATTCAGTGATCCTGGAGGCAGTAGGCAACTTGGTCCTAGAGATCGCATGCAGGGTGGCCCAATGGATATACAGCGTGGTCCATTCAAAGGTCCCGGAGACAGACGAATTGGTCCTATGGATATGACTCATGGTCCACCAGGAAATACATATGGAGGTCCTAGAGATGGCATGCAAGATAGTCCAATGGATATGCAGCGTGGCCCATTCAATGCTCCTGGAGAAAATAGGCAGCCTGAACCTGTAAATATGACTCGTGGTCCACCAGGAAATAGACATGATGGTCCGAGAGATGGCATGCAAGGTGGTCTTATGGATATGCCTGGTGGTCCCAGAGACAAGATGCAAGTACCAATTGATCGACAACATAACACTTTTGACGGGCTTAGAGACAATAGGAGGGACGCTCCATTGAATATGCAAGGGGGACAATTTGGTGGTCCTGGAGTCAACCATCAAGATGGATCTTTGGAGAGGCAACATGGTTCATTTGATAGTCTTGGAGAAAACAGGCCAGATGGTCAAATGGATGTGCAAGGGGACAAATATCGTGAAAGTTCTGTAAACAGGCAGCAAGGTCCAATTGGTGGCCTAGGAGAAAATAGACAAGATCGACCAATTGATATGCAAGCAGCTCCATTTGGCGGTCCTGAAGACAACCGCCGAGGTGCCATGGATATACAAGCCAGTCCATTTGATGGTCCTGGTGACCAGCGTCGTAGTATTCCGAGGGATTTGCAAGGTGGTCCTATGGATATGCAAGCCCCATTTGGTGGCCCTGGAGATAATCGCAGAGGTGGTCCGATGGAAATGCAAGCTGGTCCATTTGATGGCCATCAAGGTGGTCCAATTAGCGGTCCTGGAGACAACCGTCGAGGTGGTCCATTTGGTGGCCCTGGAGACAACCGTCGAGGTGGTCCATTTGGAGGTCCTGGAGATAATCGCAGAGGTGGTCCGATGGAAATGCAAGCTGGAGACCGTCAAGGTGGTCCAATTAGCGGTCCTGGAGACAATCGTCAAGGTGGTCCATTTGGTGGCCCTGGAGACAACCGTCGAAGTGGTCCATTTGGAGGTCCTGGAGACAATCGTCAAGGTGGTCCTTTCGCAGGTCCTGGAGACAATCGTCAAGGCGGTCCATTTGACGGCCCGGGAGACAACCGTCGAGGTGGTCCTATGGATATGCAATCTGGTCCATTTGGTGGTCCTGGAGACAACCAACGAGATTGTCCAATAGATATGCAAGCGGGCCCATTTGATGGTCCTGGAAGAAACAGAGGAGATGGTCCAATGAATATGCAAGGTGGTCCTCTGGGTGGTCCTGGCGATAATCAAAGAGATGGTCCAATGGGCTCAAGGCAAGAAGGTGGAATGCCTTACCAGCAAGAAAGGATGCAAGAGTCAAGACATGAAGGACCTATGTCTGAGAGGCTTGGTGATGACAGGGGGCAGTCTCTTGAAAAGTGGCGACATGAGGAAAGGAGAGGAAGAGAAGGCTCTAGGGACTTTAGAGAAGGTAGACAGAGTGAAGAAAGAATGCACCCACCTATGGAGGAAAGCATTCCTGGGCCTCACCGTGATAGTGAAAGAAGAGCCCTGCTTGATAGACCAGAAGGCCCACATGGTTCACGTGTTGGTGAAAGAGACATTGATCGTAGAGGACATGGGTTTACTGATCGTCAAGATAGGGATCGCATTAATGATATGGAACCCGATGGAAGGAACAGAAGAGAGTCAAGCCCAAGGCGATGGACCAGAGATCAATCAAATGAAAGACACCCACAAGGCGGCTTTGTTCATGGTCCAGATGATCGTTCATTCAACAGAAATGGACCAAGTTCAAGAAATAGTGGAAGAGAATCATTCCCTGGTGATAGAAGGAACCCTTCACTTGAGAGAGATGAAAGAGAGAGAATAGGACGAGACAATCAAGGACCAAGAGATGCTTGGATGGAAGAAAAACGTGGACCTCAGGATAGGCCTGATCGTAGATCAGTTGACAGAGGAATGCATGAACCTCGAGAAAGAGAACCACCTTATGATGCTAACCAAGGACCACATGGCAGACCTGCAAATGAAGGCAACAGTGAATATGTATGTTCCCATATTAGAAATGTGCCTTATTCTGCACGATGGCCTGACCTAGCTCAATTTTTCAGTGGCCTCCAGATTGTTCCTGGTGGAATTCACATTATGATTAATGAGGATGGAAGAGCTTCTGGCCATTGCTTCATTGAATTTGTTGATGCCCATAATGCTCGTCTGACAGAAGAACGTCAACTGCATTCATTGAACAATAGGCGTCTGCAGATCAATGCATGTTCCAAGGCAATGATGATACGTGCTCTGGAAGAAGGTGGAGAAATGAAGCAGAACAGACCCCAACAATTTGGAGGACGTGGCCGTGGACGTGGACGTGGTTCATTTGGTCCCAGAGGAGCACGTTTTCAAGGAGATCCAAGAGGACCTTTCCCAGGTCCAGGTCCACATGACACTCATGGTCCACGGGGGCCTCCCTTCCGTGGCAATAGACCTCCTTTCGGAGAGCAACAAAGGATGCAAGATGAAAGGCAACACGAAGATCAGCAAGGACCACGAGATCAAATGCATCCCGGAAGGCCTCGTGAAGATCAACGGGGATCACATGGACCTGGGAATCCTGAAAGATCTAGTGTGGATCAGCGGAGACCACATGATCAAATGCATCACGAGAGGCCTCATGAAGATCAGCGAAGACCACATGGTCCTGTACATGCTGAAAGGTCTAGTGAAGATCAGCGGAGACCAAAGGATCCAGCTCATTCTGAAAAGCGCGAAGACCAGCAAGAGCAAAAGAAACCTGACCCACCAAAAAAGTCATCAAAGGTCGAACTAGTCATACGAGTATCTCCACCGAAATCTATTCCTGAGTCTGCTCCACAGAAACCGCAGCCAGAAAAACCAAAGCCAAAGGAACCTGTTCCAGAGAAAAAAGAAGCAAAGCCGGCTCCTACGCCAGCCCCACTTATTCAGTCTGATAAACACAAAGGCTGTGTTGTTACTGCGACCAATCTCCCACTGACAATAACTGTTGATGCAATTGGTGATTTTTTCAAAGGTTTCAGTACAATGAAAGGTGCTATCAAATTAGATACTAATGAAGCAACGGGCAAGGCAACTGGTCAGGCCAAGATTGTATTCACATCTCCATCAGAGGCTAATCGTGCCATTAAGGAACGCAACAATCGACCACTTAATGGCCGAATTGTAAGACTTCATGTCTTGTAGATGTGTGCGTATGATGTTTCCGTATACTGCCACTTACTTTTACGAACAGACCTGAACCAAAGGGTACAGTTACATGAGATACAGTCAATGACAAGTTCACCATGGTCACATAATAATTCCCTATACTTCTATAACATGTTTCATTGGAGCACGACTGAAAGAATTACATGCAACGGTCCCTGCAGGATTAGGCCAGTGGTATTGAATCAATTATGATATCCACATTTCAAGAGTCTTTGATTGCATTAATATCACATCTATATTCATGATTATATAAGTGATTGGTTTTTCTTTAACACACCTTTTGCTTGCAGCCTTGGTTTGGAATACAATGTATCCTTTTGCAACAAAAATTTTTTGTAAACATCATTTTGAACTGATAATTTACAGTGCCTATTTTGGGCCATATTTTTATTTAGATTTACTGGGAGGTGTTTCATTTTAACCAAGTTACGGATGACTTTAAGAAAGACTGGAGTAAGTTATTGAGTGTTGTAAATATATACGATTCTTGATCATTCAGCCCAACAACTGATACCAGCCATTCCTCAATTCATCCTAGACTCCTTCATAACTTGCTGAAACACCACCATCGTTTAACTGTGTGTCACGGTCTGTTGCCTATAGTTGTTTTTTGTGCCATTATTTATTTAAGAACATTAGCAATGTCTATATCAAAGCCCTTTTAGAGACTGCAGAGTTGTTGTATTTATGTATATTTTCCAACATTCCTGTAGTAATTTTTTAGTACCAAGAAAATACATGTTTTCCTTATACTTATAGTGCTGACATTTATAACCCATTTTCAATGTTTGAAATATCTCTTGAGTGTAAATACATGTCATATCTAGATTTTTGTATTGACCTTGCTTAAAATATTAGCACACTTTATTATATTATTATGTACTATTGTTTAGATTGAGATCACATTGTTTTGTACATTGAAAAAAAAAAACAATTCTTGTTATGCTTTCACCCATGAATTTCGTGTAAAAATGGACCAGTAGAATCGATATTGGGTGAAAAAAAAAGAGAAAGAAATGGATGCACTTTAGTTACAGAATCAGATTATTTTCTTCTATTTTTTATCCTTGTTGTACGTTGCTTTTGTATATATTTGACAGCTTTTTTTAGGTTTAAAGATTTTTGTTTCCAATTGAGACACCCTCAAACTGCTGTTGTGATTATTTCAACTCATTTTCAATGTATATAAGTTAACATCTGGCACAAAGCGAAAGTGACTCTGTATTTCATTATTTTAGTTTTACACTATGAGAATGCAAAGGAGCATGGCTGATTTGTATCATTTTAATTTTAAGCCCCATTTGGACCTTTTTTACTCTTATAATTTTGTACAATTCATTGTTACATGCTAAAAGGGGAAGAGTGAAGCTGCCAGCTAGTAGAATTGTATCATATTTAGTTGGTTCATCTGTGGAAAATGGACACTTATAGTTTAAATAGGATACTGTTAGTCTTTTTTTTGTTTTACAAGATACAGTGTTAGATGCATTGTTACATGCTAAAAGGAGAAGAGTGAAGCTGCCAGCTAGTAGAATTGTATCATATTTAGTTGGTTCATCTGTGGAAAATGGACACTTATAGTTTAAATAGGATATTGTTAGTCTTTTTTTTGTTTTACAAGATACAGTGTTAGATGCATTGTTACATGCTAAAAGGAGAAGAGTGAAGCTGCCAGCTAGTAGAATTGTATCATATTTAGTTGGTTCATCTGTGGAAAATGGACACTTATAGTTTAAATAGGATATTGTTAGTCTTTTTTTTGTTTTACAAGATACAGTGTTAGATGCATTGTTACATGCTAAAAGGAGAAGAGTGAAGCTGCCAGCTAGTAGAATTGTATCATATTTAGTTGGTTCATCTGTGGAAAAGGGACACTTATAGTTTGAATAGGATATAGTTTTTTTCATAAGATACAGTGTTAGAAAGTGCGCTGAAGCTAAGAATATTATGGTGAGGGATTTTCATCTTTATGAGGTTGGCAGCTCTGGAAAGGGGGCAATTTCAATCTGGAACCCCAACTCGGTTGTAAATCACAACACTATTGTACATTTATTGTTGAATCATGTTTATATTACTTTAAATTGTAACATTCACTTTTTTTCTCCATTCTATATGTTCCTATGCGTATGTTGTATCAACATTGGTAGCAATGACATGATTGTATAAGCGAAAAAACTGAAGGACTGTTTTAGTTTTGTATTGTCATTTTGTACATTATATTTGTTTTATGACTGTATTCTTTTTTTTTTTCCTTTGAAGAGGGAAGAAAGATAAATGCATGGAGAGTTTTGGAAAACCTACTTTTGAAAGGGAAAAGGACACTCTTGTATCAATCTCTAGTTATATCAATCTTATCTCGATATATGAAACTTTGAAAATACAGGGAATATTGTTTTTAAATTTCACATTTGATTTAGCAGTTATAGACATTGAGAATCATTTTCAACACTCTGTACAGTTCTATGTGGACAAAAAACTTTTTAAGAAACCATTGTAGTGTACAGTTGTATGGGAAAAAATAGAAAAGTTAGCAATCATGCTAAAATGCATAGCCAAATTGCAATGCAACTCCATGAAAATTAATCCTTGTAGCGTCATAATTTGTTTGTCAGAGTGTAAAAGGACACTTTTTTTTAGGCTTGAGAACATTTTGTATGAATGTAGTACTGTGTTCCTTTTCTGTTTATCAGGTACAAACGGGAATTATAGAGTAGAGAAATTATTTTGTCAGCTCACTCTTCAACACATTAACTGAAAATACACTTTGTATATGTTTTAAATTGTAGAGCACGCTTGCAAAGTTTTGCTATGTGTTTGTATTCAATGCATACTTAAAAATGATATTTTGTTGTGTACATAGACTGACCCTTTTTGAACATTTCTACTTTGAGACATAGAAATGTAAGAAAATAGTAATTTCTTCATGAGACATTCTGTAATATTTAGGTCCTGTTTTTCTTCATTTTGAGATTGGTCCAAACGCTTATTGTTAAGAATGATAAACCATTCAGTTAGTTTATATAGTCTGATGACCAAGACTGTACATTTTAGGGTAAAGGTTGATAGCCCTGTAATGCATCTTTTGAAATCATGCACATTTTACATGTTCATTATTGTGATTGATGAATCCTTTATTTTATTGGATCAGAGATGCCTACATAAACTGTTCAAGAATATACAAGAGGTCAAGATTAAGGTGTGAATAGTGCAACAGCTGAACAATATTGAGAGCATCAATTGTTATCCAAGTTATGATTTGTGCTGATGTTGGTCTTGTTATTGAGAAGAAAAAATCACCTGTATAGGCCCACAATTCTTGTTATATTCTTTTGCTACTTTAAAGTCATCCTTTTTTTTATATTGGATGTTATGTGAAAGGCAAAGCTTTGTACAGTTTTTGTTCATAAATGTGTTTACTCATTGCTTTGTTAGCTTGTTCAGGATGCAGAATAAAACATGTTTATATAAATTTCAGCTGCAATATGTGAATTATGTTGAAGCTGTAGTTGTCCTGCAATTATATTGCCAATCTCATGAAGTGGAAACTCAGTATGACGAGGTGCTTGGGACCATCAAAAATACCTTGTTATAGCAGTAATCTCCTAAAAGCAGAGTTAAAAAACAGTAAGTTAAAAAGAGCTGCGACCAGATTTTGAACCTTTTTATAGCAGATATTTTGTAATATCAGATCTCTTTTAACAGAGTTTCCACTGTACTAATAAATTGAAAAGTGAGAAATAGAAAGGGATGAGTGGTGTTTTGGGGGGGGGGGGGGGGGGGGGGGGGGGGGGGGGGGGGGGGGGGGGGGGGGGGGGGGGGGGGGGGGGCAGATTGAAAAATGAGAGGAGATGGGCCAGATAAAGGAAAGGAATGGGAATGTGTGAAAGAAGGAGGGATGGATGGAGGACAGAGTGGTGGATAGAGCAAAAGGGAAGAGGGAGATTGTGAAATGAGAGAGCAAGAGATGTAGAGAAGGGGGAGGAAATGAATGGGGATAGGCAGGAAAATGATAGATTGGATGGGCATATGGGCAACAGGGAAATTGTGAAAAGAGAGAGAAGAGGGGGGATGAGAGGCCCTCATGGATGTTGAAAGAAAGTTACAATTGACTGCAAATCATTGCATTGGCGCATGCTGAAGAGTCAGTTCTGCAACTTTCTGGCAATAACCCAATGATGTACAATAAAAGGGCTGAGAGTGCGAAAGAAAGCCAGGGCAAGAGTGGAAATTTTTAGAAAAGGGATGGATTAAGAGGAAGGGTAAAAGAGTATAGACCGGGGTTGTGTTTCATAAAGCTGTGGGTAGATCTATGCATGATTCTACGAATGACAGGTGGCCCTTTCTTTCGTGCTATTCGGCACTGGGGGTTATCATGGAGTACTAGAAAGGGTCCCCAGTCATTCGTTGAGTCATGCATATATCTGCACATAGCTTTATGAAACACAGCCGAGGGTGGTGTTGCACCAAGATAAGAAAGACTTAAAGAATGACTGGTATACGTCCTTGTGCGTCAGATTAATGTTACGCTTATTCAGCACAAGAACTGATACCATTCGTTTGTAAAGTCTTACTTATCTTGGTGACACATCGCCTTGGTGCTAGTTTCATGAGACAGTCTGTAGAGTTTTGCACACAGCTGTTAGCCCTTACTTGCACTCAATAACCTCTGTCTCTTTGAGTTAATATATCAGAAAGGCTCACCAGTCGTACAAATCTCTATGAACAGCTTTGTGAAACGGGTCGCAGGTGCTTGTTCCATTATGCATGACTGGTGAACCTTTCTCAAATGATAACTCAGCAACATAGGAGGTCATTGAGTGCAGGAAAGGGTCACCACTCGTATAAAGCTCTACAAGCAACTTTTATATGAAACAAGCATATTATGAATTGAGACGTGAAAGGGAAGAGATGAATGGTGAGTGATTTAAGTTACACGATATTAGAGAGGGCAGATGGCCAAAAGAAGGGAGAGAGAAAAGACACTGAGAATGACCTTTTTTAAATTAAACACTTTCTGAAAGAAAGGAAAACAAAGGATTACATGTATCACATATATAAATATACTTTTTATTCTAGCACAAGTTTTTATCATTTCTAGCTTTCACAGCCTTAGTACCAACCATTGATGAAATTATAATGTAGAATAACACAAAAATGTTAACCACAAACATGGACGGTAATAATATAGTAAGGTGACATTATGAAAATGATACCTTCAGCACTCGTACAGAAACTGTTCTCCTATAATTACGAAACCTTACATAGACCTGGAGTGGTTAATACAAAAAGAAAAATGAATTAGTGAGATACCTGTAAAAGGAGAACAATCAAAAATTTGAATCTGAATCAAATCCTCCTTCCTGATCATTCATTGACAATCTACATGACTAATGTCTAACTTAATTCTTATATTTTCTTCTTTGAAGTTTATCGATAAAACATTAGCTGCACACATGTAGAAGCAAATTTACCATTGACTACCGGTACATCAGATGTTGTAAATTTCATCACAATTCTTCTTGAGTGTAGTACTTTAGGGTTTTTTTTTTAAGAATAGCTTTCAATGGTTGACATTTTTGCAACATAAACAGAGTTTACACAAAATTTAAATTCTAACAGAAGGCAACACAAGAATATAAAATCTAAATACAGTTTTTCTTCCTCATAAAGAGGTCTGACATACACACAATAAAAATCTTCACTCGTTACGAAGAGGTTCCACTGGACAATCAAATTATTCTTTAGAAATATCAAGGTATACTCTTTCCATCCATACACCATTTCTTGATTTAGCACAACAATATGTAAAACATCTAAAGATTAGATTACAAAATTACTCTCAGATATACAATTTTTGGCAAGCACACAAAGATCAAATACTTTACATATCTACAAGTGATTTTGATCATGAATATTAATATTTATTGATGTAGAGGTATGAGCAATGTTCCCATCCTTCATGATAAAATTGCTTTTAACATCAACAATTGAAGCATAACGGTTTCATCACAATGAATAAATATTTTGAGAATCATTTCTTAATAATATGTTAATATTCCTGACGTGAACCTCTTTCCATCTAATTTAAATATCATTTAATTAGTCTCTGCTCCACATGCTGCTGACAGGGAGTGTGGGTCTAGTACCTTGCTATACATTGACCAACACTGTGAGTAGAAGGGACAGAAGCTTGGGACAAAGTAAACAACCTCCATTCAAGCATTAGCAGTAGCTAGATGGACACAAGACAAACTTTCATGCTTCATACTCTGTGGACAAATTTTGAACAGGAGTCACACACGCCTTTCTTTTGTGATCATGAAGTAATTGTAAATGCTTGAATAAAGTTGTTTACTTTGTCCCAGTCCTTTGTCTTTTCTTCTCACAATGCATGAAGGGAACGGCAAATGTAGATTGTTGGGGCAATGGGAGCTCATCCTCCTTGCACGCAGTAAGCTTGCAAACTGAATGGGCTTGATGCTCTGCTTTCAAAATTACTCTATAAAACAAATGACCATCTAAATATAGAATTTCTGATAAACGTATCTGAAAAATCTGTCATATCCTATGGCTAGCACACCAAACATACCACAATACAAATTAAAATGATACTGATATTTAAAAATAGTATTCTTTCTAATCTATACATTCACTAGAATTATTTACTTTCTAATTCATTAGAATTATATATACGGAAAGTTCATTGATCTTTGATAAAACTTTTCAATTTATACCTCCTTCAAGCCCCAGTAAGTCATAACGCTCTTAGTTACCCTCTCCTTTCAAAGACATCATAACTTCTTGTGACACTCTCATAAAATAGACTTATCACTTATTTAATATAGTGCCGATGTTCAGGGAAACACTTACTTTACCAAGTGTGCAAATAATAGATGTTTGAGATTAATATACAGTGAAACCTCTTTATAACGAGGTCCTTGGTACCATGAAAATTACCATGTTATAGCAGGTTCCTCACTATACCAGGGTAAAAAAAACAAAGAACTATAACGAGCTGGGACCAATAATATCACCTTGTTATATAAACAGGTATCTCGCTATATTCGACCTCTTTATAACGAGGTTCCACTGTATTACAAAATACATCATTAGGCCAAATTTGGACTTTCCAATTTCATAAGGCATAGCATAGTGAAATGGATTAGTCTAACTTTGACAAAATGATATATATATATTTTCTTTATAATTGCACATGACAAGCACCTTTGAAATAAGGTAAGGAACATCTAAGACAGAGAGAGAGTTCTATATTTTGATATCAGACCGTTTCTTTTCGTACCAGGTAATCATAAAAATATTGCCTAGTTCAGAACAGTATAACATCAGACGCTAGCTAACATTTTAGACAGTAAAGAAACATCTATTCCATTAAATCCCTGATGAGAAATAGCCCACTTGGGCTTCAATTCTGATAGTCCTCATCAGTATTAGCATTTCAATGTAGACATGCAGAGAAAAATCACAACATTAGCAATTTACTTCAGATTCCTCCAAACGAACAAATTATTTGATGGAAGTATCATTGTAATTGTTTTTTTTTTTATACATGTGTTCTTTTACACAAGAGGTTCTAAGTTGTCAATAGTAAATAACAATCATAATAAAAAATAAAACAAATAGAATCTGAACAATTAATTGCTCTTGATGGCTCTAAATCCTATCATGTGACGATAGATAATCCCAACCAACCTTATTCTTAAAAGTTTCCTTGATTGGACACCATCCATGAATAGCTTTTTTTCTAACCAATCGTACTGCTCTTCAACGTTTTGGTAAAACTAAACTAAATGGCACCTAAGTGTTGCATATTCAACCACTTTCATTCAAGTTTGCAACCCTCAGGCAAATATTCACATGCAGGTAACTTTCAGTAAACCCAACTACCATCTTTGGTGTTCATTAATTGTTCACTATAAACTGAGCTAAATGATATCTTTTTAATCTAGTTTATGACACAGAGTGAATTTTGAGGCAGAAGCTCACAAATAGAGGTCTTAATATGAATACTAAGGCAACAAAAATCAAGGTGAAATATATATCATTCTGAAATACTGCTTACGAAGACACACCACAGCAAACATATACAGTGAACATAGAACAAAATTTCTACTGACAGTAAGTAATATAAAGTTCTGTTATTGACAATAGCACGTAAAGCGGTTCGAACCACTGAACCTATTGACAAGTTACTGAATCATAACAAATCATCCTACTTTCCATTAACAATCACAAACCTTTTGCAGTAATTCATTTTCATATCTTTATCATAAAACAAAATAGAATTCAATGTTTCCAGGGAAGTTGTATACTTGTACTCTTTTCTATTCGTGAATGATATCTGAACACATGAAATTACTCATTTTTTATATACAGACAAGTATTATCAAGTACATTGTGCCTTAACTTTTTTTACGTGTTAATCTAATAAACATCCAAAAATCTTCGAACAATGTCAAATTGGACCACAAGATAATTTGATGAAAGATTGATCCAATATATGCATACTATTATCCTAAAAACTGGCGTAGTCCTCCCAATACTTTGGTCTAAGTTCACGGATTACAATGAGTTGCCATTTACAATCAATGAAACCTAAATTCTGCCAGAAAGTGTTCACACAAGTGTTTTTTTTTATCAATAGTCAACGTCCGACTTGAAGAGAACTTTGGTCTCATAACTTGCCATGGCTGTGTATATGGTTTGGGATATCTGATCTTTTACTGCAAACAAGAGACCAATTTCACTTAAATATCCTTTGATTTGCCTTGAAAACAAGGATAATAATAAGAATTATACACAACATTTGTATAGTGCTTAACACAAAGTGTTTCTAAGCACTCTGTGCTGTAACCTCATAACTCCATAACTTGATATAGTACTGCTATAATATGAAGTACAATAATTCTCCACTCCAGCGGATTCCCGAAACCCTATCTTTTGTAATACTCCTCTGCTACATCTTCATCGCTATACTCATCTTCATCTTCATCCTCATCATCGTCCTCATCATCCTCATCTTCCTCAGAATACTGGAGCTGTTGCTTGGTTTGTCTGCGTCGGTCTACGGTGGATGGTCGTGAGCTACCCGAGGTTGAGTTGAGGGATTGTTTAGAGTCACCTCTGAAGAGGCTTTGACGAGAGCTACTGTCGGCTGCGCTGAATGGCCTCAGGGAATTCCTAAACTCCTATGACATGAAATTTAAAAAATATGAAGGCAGAATGGGATGATTAATATCATGATCACAAAAGTGTGGCTTTATAAGATTTGAAAAGGCTACATCAAGTAGTTGTACAATATTTGACTAAATGAAACAAGAAAAGATAAAAACTCACAAAAAACTGCAATCTGCAAATCTATTTCATAAGTCATAAATTCTTATCTTAAAGTCGTCAATATATTGTTTGCTGTTTCGAATGTGCCCATTCAGATGCATATTTACTTTTTTAATATATTTATTATTAATATATGTTGAATATTTGCGCTTTTAATCAAAGCAAGACTTTTCTATGAGGAGCTACCATTCCAGATATATTTCATATGCACTTTGGATATCTTTTATAACTAATTAAGACAATTATAATCAAGATTTATAATTATTTTAATCATAGGTCAGGCATGGCCCCAATATTTATTGAATATATTCCCTAGCAAGAATAATATAAAATATCTAATCTTTGTCAAAATATTACAGATGCCAATTATCCAAGAATAAGTATGAGTAAATATTAAAATGTGAATAACAAAACAGCTGAAAAAGTCAAAAAAAAACATGACAACAGCAACTGAACTTTCAGCCATTCACTTGGAATGAATGCCTTGTTTTCTTTTGAGAATACACATATTAGGCACATTCTGGAGCAGTTGGCATAGACCTCTGTAACATACCTCAAGATCGTCCTCATCAGATATTGACTGGAGGGACTGGAAAGCCTCTGTGTAGGTCTCTAAACACTTGGCATGGAATAACATCTCAATCTTTGTAAACTCTGAAAGGATGCTCTAAATTAAGCAATCAAAAATAAGAGAACATCATCATTAAGGATACAAAAGTGGAGGAGTTTAAAAAAAAACTATATGTAAGAAAGGGCAGATTAACGACAGCTATTAGCTCAAAATCAGAAAAGTAGGAAGCTCACATAATACATAGTTACTGACCATTTACTGCATAATACTGTAATAAACATAGATGTAAAATTCTAATTTCAGCTTCAAATTTGTAAACTAGGTGATTATTTCCCTGAAATGCATAGATAGGTGAATCTAGATAGTCTTATTCATTGGCCAAAGAGAAAGTAACTATTTTTAATATCTACTATAATATAGGCTGAAATTTTCGAGACCATGAATTTCACTATAATTTTTATCCATAAGAATGTCAATAATATAGACTTGTGTACAATAATCCTTCAAAACCTGAAAATAACAACTTGCTAATGTGTGAAAAATCTGATATTTAGTGCATTTTTAAACAAAATAAAATATTGGCTTTTACAGTACTTACTTTGATGTCTTGTAGTCTTTTCCTTTCAAATGCATCCATCTGATCCTCTAGAGCCTTATTGCTCCTAGTTGCATCTACTGTGGCTTTCTGAAGCTTGGACTCAGCTTGAGACTATGATAGAATATAACAATAATTTTTAAAAAATGGTTACAGTAGTGATTTTGTTGCATATGAAATATGAAATATCTAAATATTTAAACATATTGCATATGTACAGCAACTTCCTTCTAGAATTATCCTCAAGAGGCTCCACTGCATACTAATTCATAGATATACCCCCATACATTTTATAGGGGGTGTTGCTTAAAGGTTGCAATTGATCGCAAGTTGGTCGGTACGCGCCAATCAAAATCACTGTTTCATGCCCGTCTTGTTAAATGCGCACACCACGCGCGAATGAAAATGCGCGTTACAATATGCAAAGTTGCAGTTGATTTTGAGCAACACCCCCTTAGAAGTAGTTCATTGAAAGTGCATGAGTCTTAATTTATTAATTTTTTCTTTTCAAACTTTAATCACCAACCAATAACAGCTCCAATTTATTAATCAAAAGTTGAGATTTACACGTACGGATGCTTGTAAATGAATGAATGCAAAAATTTTGATTGTTGATCTTAAAAAAGAACATAAATATAAGTCTCTTCAAACGAAGACAAAATATTGGTAAAAAAAGAATTCCCAGGTTGATTATTGATTAGCACATAGCATGAAAGCTTAGTTCCAAATTTGTCAAAATGGTTACATTTACCTAAAAAATAAAAATAAATAACACATATTTTTCAGAAAGTTATCAAGAATCATAAGTCTGCTTAAGATATCATAAACATTTCTTTTCATGATGCAAAGCATTAGATCACTTACACAGTTAAATTTCACACATAGATACAATAGATTTCAAACAATTGACAAATTAAATTTCATTATGGCAAAATTTCCTTCTTTGTGGCAATATGAATGAAAACATTCTGTTTTCAATGCACAAACTTTCAATAATCTTTGTATGGTAAATAAAAGTTTTAATTTGAATGAAGATGGAGAGTGACAAAGAATAGTATGGTGCTAAATCAAGCATGTCACACTTTATGACATCAAACAATTTTTCAATTATTTAGCACTTCTCTAAAAATCATTAATGCAATATATGGATTTCAAAATGTCAGATCTCTGAACTCAACTTCAAAATTATCTTTTCTAAATTCAAATCTATGAAATGAAGGATCAGCAGGTTGTCTCTCTATAATGAAATGATTCAGAATGGTGTAATTAATGTGGCATGATCACATTCACAGATTGTCCAATTTACTCCTTAATGTGGGGAAAATGAATTTTTCTTGTTCAGACAACCCACAATGCAAACATCATCATAGCAGATGATGAACATATCAATATCAAGCATGCAGAACATTAAACATCAAAAGGACAATTATACAGTTGAAGCTTCAAACATTCCACCTTTACAGTCATGCTAGAATTCTACATTATAGACATTACAACAGCTTTCAGACGCTTTCATCCATCTTGGATTCAAATGCAAGCAAATAAAAGGCATTCCATGAATACAATACCTTGGCTTTAACCTGGCGCTGTAGAAACACATAACATATATTGGGATTATATCAGTGTCCATAGGGTCCACAATAACTCTGTACATATCCAACCTTTCTGGAGAATCAACTTTAACAGAATCACAGTTCAGATTCTGTAGATTTACTTCCTTTCAAACAATATTCCTTTCTTCTTTTTTTTAAGTGAAACCAAGCATGCACAATATTGCAAAATAATTTACAAAATTTGCAATCCATTTATCACAGCTAAAATCCTATCTAAAGTCCTCTAAGGTACATGTATGTATCCTATCAATATCTCATTTGAGCAGACTAGTCGCGTAAATCTCCTAAACTTGAATTTGTATGTTCTTTACTTTTATAGCGGAAAATACATACATGTAACTACATAAAAGAAAAGAAAAAAGGTACTGTACTATAAAACCATTTATAGAGAAAGAAATTCAAAACTACATAAAATCAACTGAAATCATGGAACATCCACAATGAACCATAACCATCAAACCAATCCTAGGACAAAACTTACTTAGTATACTACCACTTGAATACCACAACACTGATATCAAAAGAGGGGCCCTGGGCGGTATTTCCCCAGGTCGTTCTTTAAGTTCAGAACAACTTAAAGAATGACATGAGTACTTTATTGTGTGTAATAATCTGGAGTTTCTCAACCATTGAACACAAGACCTGATATCAGTTGCTCTTGAATTAATTTATAATTTGGTGAAACATCACACTGACAGTGCATTACAAGAGGAGACTTTAGGTATTAAAGGAGTCTCTATTTTACTGAGCTCGGTGCGTTTCATGAAAATTGTCACCAACAGACACCATATATCAGACAGTTGCCATAGCGACAGTCACAGAGAACATGTTTAATTTTATCAAAATCAATGGTTTTATCCAATTGGTCAGTGCTGACTTATTTGCCAAACAGTAATTTTGATGATGCAAGAACCCCTGATATNAAAGAAATTCTAAACTACGGAAAATCAACTGAAATCATGGAACATCCACAATGAACCATAACCATCAAACCAATCCTAGGACAAAACTTACTTAGTATACTACCACTTGAATACCACAACACTGATATCAAAAGAGGGGCCCTGGGCGGTATTTCCCCAGGTCGTTCTTTAAGTTCAGAACAACTTAAAGAATGACATGAGTACTTAATTGTGTGTAATAATCTGGAGTTTCTCAACCATTGAACACAAGACCTGATATCAGTTGCTCTTGAATTAATTTATAATTTGGTGAAACATCACACTGACAGTGCATTACAAGAGGAGACTTTAGGTATTAAAGGAGTCTCTATTTTACTGAGCTCGGTGTGTTTCATGAAAATTGTCACCAACAAACACCATTTATCTGAGAGTTGTCATAGCGACAGTCACAGAGAGCACTTTTGATTTGATCAAAATCAATGATTTTATCCAATTGGTCAGTGCTGACTTATTTGCCAAAACAGTAATTTTGAGCCGGATGCAAGTACCCCTGATGTGCCAAGATATTCAAGCAGCAATGTACATGTAGGTGGACACTGCACCTCAAGTCAAGTATGGGAATGGATATTGCATTCTACTTGAACTGATACTGAAAATCAATGACAATCAAGTTACTTTCACTGACTGCATCTAGGATAGTGAAATTCCATATTTAGGAAGTAGGAAGTTTAGGAGGAAATGAGGGAAACTAGTAACAATGTATAACATGATTATATCACACAAAGTCTAAATACCATGAAGATGTTTCACCAAGATAAGAAAGACTTCAGGGATGACTTCAAAAACGACTGGTATCACTTCTTGTTTGAATGATGATAATCTTTCAGCAGAGTATTCAGCAAAAGAACTGAAACCAGTTGGTCTCTTTCATATCTTGGTGAAACATCGCCTTACATTGGTGTTTCTCTTTAGGGGTTTACTCACTATTTGTTGCCTGTCAGATGGTGCTTTCTGTCGGACTTTATCTAGCTTCTTCTGTTGACTGATATCTTTCTCTCTTGCAGCAAAACTACTCTTCAGATCATCCTGAAAATAATAATAATAATAATAATACATAAAATTTATATAGTACTTAATTCCAGCCAGGTTCCAATTCAAATTTCAATTCAATTCAATTTCCATTCAATGTTGATTAAATAACAATTGCATTCTGATTGCTTCAAGCCTAGCATAGGTCATCATGACCTATGCTAGGTTTTGACACAAGTCATCAATGATCAGAGATGCCAACCTAAAATTATATTCCTCACTTCTAAAGAAACTCTAGATCTATAGATGTCTATGAATACAGAAAGAATATACAACATCATGATGCCATAATGCATCACACCTGTCTCCGTGGAAAATGCAATTTTCTGCTGGTATTGTTTATTCAGGACCCTCATTTACCAGATCAAAATGATTTTAGTGCATGGTGAACAATCTGCCAAATGGCATATTATTATCTTGTTTTCTGATGAAAATAGTCTCTTGAAAAGCTGAAGGTCTTCACAACAGTTGGGAGCACTTTCGTATTTTATGTTCCGAGCAATTGCTAATACCTATTGAGTTTGGTTCCCCTTATCCTAATGTAATACACACAGAATACAAGTTTTGGTTGGCATTCCTGCATGATTAATTTCTTGGCAGATAGAGGGCCCAAACAGGCTGTATGGTGCTAACCTACCTTGGCATGTTTACATGCTGTCCCATAGAGAGTCAATGGCTGAACCACTTTGAATTCAAGTCTTGATACCTGCAGGAAAGATTGTCAAAATCAAGTTCAGAAAGTTGGTGATCATAAATAGCGACATCAAATTCAAGCAAATGAAATGAAAGAAGGGCAGGATGAAAAATATTAATCTCAAAGGACTCTGACACCCTAAGATTAAGAATGAAAATAATAGGAACAGACTATTTTGGAAATCTGAAGAAAAAAATATAAATATTTCAGATTTCCATGTACAATACTACACAAAAATTTGGAAAAAAATATATTAGTTGAAATAAGGTTGCTGTGAAAAATTTCTCTTCCAAAATAAAGAAAAGTTGGAAGCTCCCAATGCATACCTGTACAAACATATCTACAGCATGTTCTTGTAGGGCTGAGTTTTAAAAATTAAGATTTGTGCAAATCTAAAATAAAGCGCTTTCATTGATTGACAAATGTCACCGTACTGAAAGCTTTTACAGCTCTTGCTTAGCTTAAGATACATAACACCATATAAACTATTTCCGAAAAGCTAAGTGGGCCACAGAAAATAGAACCGTACGCTGTGTATTCAATTGTGCGAACACAACAATCACAAGCCAGTTCTAATTTTAATAGCATTACAAAGGACCATTGAATTTGCTTTCGACTTAATTTTTCGAAAATAGTTTATATCGTGTTACAGGTAGCTTTAAGATTTTGTCAGATTGTGAAAGTGCCTTGAAATCCCCCGTCCCGATAATGCCCTGCACACCTGAGCTTGTCTGTAATCCTGAATGGATGAGATGTGTTCAGCAAAACTTGTCAGTCCAGCCTTGGTAGAGGGCGCTTCAGCCTCAGCATAGGTGAGAAGAGATTTGGATAATAGATCACCACGGTCACGCACACGGGCTAGCTTACGACTGTAGGCTGAAAAGTCTTGGCAGAGCTCGGCAAAATGCTTCTCAACAGCGTTGATTCTCTGCTGGACAAATTTGGACTGGCTCTCCCTGGAATACAAAAAATAATGTTAAGAATTATGTTAAAAGTCACATAGGAAATTTGAACTAAGGGGGTGTTGCTCAAAATTTGCAATTGATTGCAAGTTGCAGTAATTGATCGGAACGCGCCAATCAAACTCATTGTTTTATGCGCGTCTTGTTAAATGCGCATGTACCATGCACGAATAAAAATGCGCGTTACAATTGTCAAAGTTGCAGTTGATTTGCAGTTAATTTTGAGCAACACCCCATAAAAATGTTTATGAAACACAAGAGCGAAAAAAAGGGTGGTGAAATTGTTCCTTCAGCAACTTGTTTTAATGATAATGAAAAAATCCATGGGGATTTTCTTCATATGATTGTCTCCAAGAAAATCAGGGATAATTGCACGAAAATCTATTCCAATCCTAACATACAAACCTGCAAAACATGGTTTTAAATTGTTAAAAACTCTGGATGAATTTTTAGCCTTTTTTTTTTTCTTATAAAATCAATATATTTGCAGTGTGCTATTTACACTACAAAAATTAACAATATAATAGAAATATCTTTTTTTAATAAACCATCAAAAATGTAAATATGAATCTATACAGTCATTTTTTTAAATCCTACATTGGGGATCTTCGAATTTCGATAGACATCATAATGGAGATTATGAAGACATTCTGGACGTTTTAACGATCAGTCAATATATTCAATCAAATGGTTACATTAAACAAGTTCAAAAACTCTTATGGGAGACATTTTTAAAGTTCTCATTAATTTCCCTCAGAAATTTCGAAGTTTCTTCTTTGAGACTATTCAAAGCTTACCTCGCCCTAAAGTCAGAAGACCTCTGTGACATCTTTACTTGTTAGCTGTGGAAAGAAAAAAATACACAAAAAAAATAAATATCGGCCATCATGTAGAAATACGACAGAATTCAATTTTTTTTTCATTTTTAGTTTCCTAATGCCATGAATGCCAGACATTAGTTTTGATATTTTGAGATATTGATCTGCTTCATACGCAAAGTAATCAGTGAGAAATTGGCGTGACTGGAAAGGTAAAATTCACGTTAAAAATATGATAAATTCTAAACATTTGCAATGGTGATTTGTAAATTTCAGACTCAGACTCAGAAAGAAGAGCTAGCGAGCAGCTCAGCTCACTGGATAAATGCATGAACAACTGCAAAGTGCAAGTTAAGTAAATGGGGTTCAGAGAATTAAACTTGAGGCCAGTGGAAACAAAAACTGTTGTGTATTTTTGCCTGTAGATATTATTTGTGCTAGATGTCAACTCCCACCATGCCTATCCCCATCCTATCTACACGACACTCGAATCTCGATATAGGCAAAAAAGCACAACACCAAACATTACGTGTGGGGCCACCCTCGACAGAAGTTCGTTTTTCTTTCCGTGTAGCATAGTGAATTTCTTCACTATTCTGGTCATACATCGAATAGAATATAAAGAGCATGATTTCTCCGAAGTGATTCAAATGCAACAATATGAAAAGGTTATCTTATTAATAATCTACAAAAAAATACGAAAAATTCCTTACCAGGCAACCGACAACAAAAATGTTCATCCACCCATGGAATGTCTGTAAAATACTTGCTGATAGAGGGAGACAAACTAACAAATACAGAGATAATAGAGAGGGAGAGTTGTGACACGCGCACATACGCGGGGTGGGCGCGTACCCATGGGGGCTTCAATTAGTTCCCTGTACTCATCCCTTTGTGACGTAACAATTGCTTAATGAGAGAGAGTTGCAAGGGCTTTCCTTGTNNAAAAAAAACCGATAATAAAGATAACGACTAAACGACCAACCCCCCTCCCCCTAGTGGAATGGTAGAAAGTAGGAGCAAAAACTTTTGTCAATATCCAAATATAGGCATATCATGATTTTCAACCGTCAGACAGTTAAAACTGATAATTCGTATTTGGATATCAAGTTCAAGTTCATTCACGATCGCGCTAAATTTTAAGCATATCTTATGTGTGTAATATCATAATATCGTTCGATAGTCCATTTACACTGTCTTAACTTATTAGTTCTAAATCATGATTATAACAAGACCCCCCCCCCCCCACCCGAATTAAGAACATCCCGATCTAGGGTTGACTTTGAACCCTGACTTTTCATGAAAGAGTGAAAATGATTGTAAAGGCGCTGTATTCCTGCACGAGAACAAAGTCCGACACAAGTCTGAGAATTAAATTTGCATGTATATAGGCCTACATGTATATGACCGCCGTAAAATCTGGTTGGGAGGCTTTGAACTTGACCTAATTCTTTTTTTTATCCGATAAATTCATTCCCAATTCCCAAACACAATGGAATAGGATTATTGCATCATGGTTTCTTGTGGATGTGCATAATCAGTAGCTTTTGGCATTTGGAATTTGGAAATTATTTATTTATTTGAACGTCATCGACATAATTATACAGCCAACATTTTGTTCTTATTACATTTTTTGAAAACAAAATGGTCATCTGAAATTCAGAAAGGTATGTGAATGTTTACTGGCGCTGTGAATTGAACATTTAGCTTCTGCACGACTGTTTTCTCTTTTTTTATGGACCAATTTGAAAAATTTGCAATCAAAGACATAAATTGTATTGTCTAGTTATAACAAATATTGTACAATATCGTACTTATTAATCACTGTAGAATCAGATAAAAATCATTTTGAGTCGTTTTCAAAAGGGTGTGGAATGTGTTCAGTGGCTATAGACAAACGCTTATTTATCAAAATGATTAACCCTTCATGTGTGCTGATTTGAAAATGATGATCGAGGTCTTGATTTGTAACTTAGTTAGGAATTTTGTAGGCATGCCTCAAAACTAACAGTCAATTATTTTCTTCATTTGTAGGCTATTTTTTACGGTTGTTTAATTTACTAAGCTTGTACAAACTTGCAAGATCAACTCACCAGCGCTCAGAGGGTTAAAGACAGTGGGGCTAACATGTTTACCTTGCAAATATGCAGCGCACTTCCTCGACTGCACGATTATTTCCTTATTAGATGAATGAATGTATCCAATTTTCTTTCTTTACTAATGGATCATCATCTTATGCGTTCTTTCTACATAAATATTATTCTTGACGACCCGAAATCTTATCTGAGGCTTGCCCGACATAGCAACACGTAATTTAACTATGCAAACTGGATTTCAAGTATATGCTTCGATTGTTACTGACCGGTCTAAGATATACCACGGTCGTCGGTAAGAAATGTGGATAAATAGGCGGGTTTACTAATAGATGCAAATTTTATGCATACCTCTAACGTACACAAAGCTTGCCCGAGGCTTGCCCGACATAGCAACGAGTAATGTATGCAAACTGGATTCCAAGTATTGTAGTCTTATTGTTATCAATCGGTCTATGGAATACCGCGTAACTATGTTAAACGCACATAAATTTGATTTTCATAAGTAAACCCGCCTATTAGAATCTATTAGTAAACCGGCCTCGGCTATTGACAAGACTTACGCATGGATACAATTCTTTCTGAAAAGGCGGATTTAATATACAGCAGATGCCAAAAGAAAGAAAAAAAGTAATAATAATTATGCGTCATCTAAAGACGAAGGTTCATAAAATACAAAAGCTTTCCCCGAGATTTGGTCGGAAAAAAAAGACTCTAAGCATGGATCTATGTCATGCTCCGAGTATTGTAGTTCCATAAAAAAAATGTTGCCGAAAATATGTAAAAAGCTGTATAAAATAACACATGTGTAGATAAGAACACAGGCCGCGATTTATCAATACATTCAAATTGCAACAGAAGTAATTACGTGGTATTTCTAAACAGGGGAGTAACAATTAAACTACAACTCTTGGAATCCAGTTTGTATAAATTGCCTGGTGTTACGTCGTGCAAGCCTCAGAATATGTGATGGCAAGAACATATATAAGCCAAACCTGCCTGTATGACAACGAATGAGAATACAACGCCTTTGCACTATCTGCATGATTCTTGGTAGACATTAAAGATTTGAAGGGAATCGCTCCCGGACAATTTCTTTTTTACCTTCCCCAGTCTCTTCGTGTGAAAGATAACCTACTGATCATCAGCATTGTAGAATAACATCGATCTAGCCAGACAGACGTATAACCCAACGTGTCCACTGATCGGCTGATTGTCGTCTCGTATCTACATTCATCCTCATTTAACGAGAACCAATCAAAGCAGGACAATAAAGATTTACCTGAAAATAGTCCGTGTGCCTTATCACACTGGTAAATACCGACTGTTCACTGGCTAAACACTGGCTGAATGTGAATGGTGTGCAAACTCTCTATGGTCCGGACGATAGCAAGTTTCACTTCTGGGGCAAGCGAATCGAGACAGTCCTAATTAAAGACAAACCTAATATTCCTGAAGGAGCTTAGCAAGAACCATCCAACTGTCCAACCATGACTGAAGAGAAGCCCTGTGTGGTATCAGTAATCGCGACCTACATGCTTGACAACATATCAGAGGTGATCAAAGCCAAAGATGCCCTCAACATCATTTCCTGGACTGAGTTCATCCAGGATTCGAACCCTGACTTCACTCGAGTTCAAGGAATCTTGCTATCCCCACTCGAGCACATCAAGATCACGGAAGAACTCTTGACCAAAATGACCAATCTAAAGGTTTGTATATAGTGCATTTTCATATTTTTTCTCTTGCCCATTCGACTTATACAATATATTGGGCATGTGACATAAAAGCGATACGATTATGAACATTGTCGCATCTCCATCGTATATATTTTGGCATAGACTTATGATTAATATTTATCGTGAATCTATGTGCATCTATTACGTTACAGACCGCACATAACTAAACTCTTTCAAAAAAGTATGGAAACCTAAGTTAACGGACATGATAGGAGAAATTTATTTCCGTAGTGAGTCATATCACTGAAAAAGATTTTCTTCTGACGAATAACACATCGTTTATTTTCAGAGGTTATTCCACAGCTGAAAAATTCCCTTTGAAATGTGCAAGGTATGAAAAAAAATGTTCAAGCTTTCAGCCGGGTGATGGATCGATTGGTATAATAAATTATAAATATTCAACTTTGATCAACCTCTTGTGATGTTGATTAGAAATATGCTATTTCACCCTATATATTTCACCTG
>BQKZ01002566.1:46180-56346 GCA_036244855.1 Temnopleurus reevesii
AATAGTAATATATTTTCCATCTTTTCGCATTTATTTAACAAAAATTAAGAAAGGGAAAGGATGGAGAGATTAGTAAATATGGGGGGGGGGGGGGGGAGATGGTGGAGAGATTGATTGAGATGGAGAGAAAATCTAAATACCGGTTTTTGAGAGAAAATGAACCCCAAAAGGCATACGCGCAAATCGACGAACTTCAAAGCATTAAAAGAAATAGATTAGTGAGAGGCATAGCTTTACAGTTTTTAAGCATATAATTTGCTTTGCTGCCTATACCAGACTTATCTCACTTTTATAGTCTCAAATCATTTCAAGTTTATTGCAATCATCAACAATTACTTTGTCATTTTAAATTAATTCATTTGAAAGTGGTATGGGTTTTTTAAATCAATGGACGATGGTTTGTGGACGTTAGAAAGCAATTGCACATCTGAAGTGAGCAATAAATTACAAGTGCGCATCTGATGTGCGCACCATTGATTGCGCACAAGCATCAGACACTCGTTTTCTACAATCCACGAGCCACCGTCTACTAATTTCGAAAACACACTAGTATTGACAAAAAGATAACAAATATTCATATACCTTAATGGCTGGTTCCGTTGATCTTTTCATGAGAGATGGTTTCTTTGCCTTCGTTCCTACGGGTGTCTTCACATTTGATATCTCAGTTGGATCGTTCTTTGTGACTGATGGAGGTCGAGCTGGTAAAGGTGGAGGAGCATCGTGTTCTACTTCCTCATATACTTCATCACATTCTCCGTCGATCTGCGATGTAAGAGGGATAAAATCATTCAAAATGAATTAGTCATTCATCATTTGTCAATAATGGTAGTCCACACAAAAGTGACAAGGGAAATAGCAGTCAAAACAAATTTTGTGTGTTTCGATTTGTTTGTTGTTTTTGTTATTGCTGCTGCTGTTGTTAGTGGCGGTGGTGGTGGTGTTGTAATAATACTTAGAATTTGATAGGACTTCATTATCGGGCTAAAAAAAATAGTAAATTCCCAGCAGCCATGATTCCCCAAAACAATGTTTTGGCATTATTATCACTTTTTTTAATGAATAACATCTATGTTGACCAAAATGCTGCCCCCCCCCCCCCCCCAAAAAAAAAAAAGAGGAGAAACGCAGTATCTGCAGTTTGCACGTTCGCAGATATCTATCATTTTCTTATCCATAGGAACATAATAGATAAGGCAGTATTGAGTTATGGAATGAAGGGATTTTCAAATATCTATCAAACATATATAAACATAATAGATAAAATGAGTAGACCACTATACTATAGAGTACCTGTGATTGTGAAACAGATTCTGGTCTTGGTGGGAGGGGTGGAGGGTTACTGTCTCCACCACCTGCTCCCCCACCAGCTTCCATCGGCAGTCTCCAGCCAGATCCCCCGTCAGCACCCCTGGGAGGTCTCCAATCTCCATCATCAACTCCTCTCATTGGCCTCCCCCAGGCTCCACCTAATTGTGCTGCAGCAGGCGATCCAGCCTCCGTATCCTCATAGATACCATCATCTACGTCCTCATCAAATGGAGTATCATAAATATCCTCTTCGATTCCTCCATCACCTTCATCTTCATCAGCCAGCTCTTCGTAGATATCATCTTCAATAGGTTCAGGGGAGCCGTCCGCGGGCATGTCATAGAAGTCTTGTTCTGTTGCGGCTCCAGACGCAGCGGGCTGATGGGGAGAAACTTGGACGTTCTGCATCCCCTGTCAAAGAACATGAAAGCCTGTAACGTTTTCATTCCTTTCTTGTGAATCTCATTTATCCTGCATTGCCATTCAATTACATTTCGTCCGTGTTTTCACGAAGTAACGGGAGCCAGAGCGTATTGTTACACGACATTAGTTACAACGTATTCTTCTATAAAAATTAATAAGTTGATCGATAGGATGCGCGTTCAATTGGCGCTATGTCGGGATTTCTTTGCCATGCAACAATATACTTTGGTTCCCGTAACTTGGTGGAAATACGGACGATTTTGTATATATTGCACGATTGCTTCAAATCTTATGTAAACCTGAACTTTTTGCAGTTCATTTTCACTGAAGATAAATTGCGTTCACTTCGAAGCATGATTGTGCTCATTAAAAAGTTGCGTTTTCTTCTTTATTATTTAATTTGAAAATATGAAAACGCTAGGCCTATGTGATAGATGTTTAATTGGATTTAACATTGATCCGGAAAGTGTCTTTGAAGTCATTTGAGTAAATACACCCTGGAATTCTTTTTGAACTTTATCATCATTTCCATAATCAGGAGAATATCACATTTTCATTGGCAACTGAAGTCTCTCATAATAATTAATGTGTTTTGCGAGTAATCGTTATGCTTCTTTGTTACGACTGTTAAAGATATATACCAGCACAAAGTACAACGATTGTATTCCATGTTCTTCTCATTATTCATGTTATCAATTGTTCTCTTCAATAGCTAACAAAATTCTCGTGCAGGTATTTGTGTGATTATATATTGCAAATATTTCTTTCTAGCTGACAAACAAATAATGTTATATATTTTTGTTTTTTGGGGCGATGAAGATGAAGAGGTAAATATGAGCGAAACTTCCTGATTTACAATAACAGATTAAGTTCATCGATAAAATCTTGTTCAAACAAAATAGAACCCAACAGCGATTCACATGACCAGGGTCCCGTAACATAAAGAACTACGATTAATTGCTAATCTGATTTCATAGCGATTGATATTAATCGCAAGTCTATGGCAAATCATGTATACTAAAGTTTGCAATTGATCGCAAAATTAAATAGCGATTAATCGCAAACCTTCATGTTACCGGGCCCAGAATGTGCTTATAAAAATAAACACTGGAACTAACATGATTAACATATTTTTCTTCTAAAGTTCAATTGTTATAGCTTCATTAATACAATCAAGCTCATAAAGTGTAGTCAGAAAAGTGAAACTCGACAGACTAAGTAAAGCTCGATCATTCGACAGAGACAGAGAAATAAAAATCAATCCCTGAATATCGAATTTTGAACGTGTGTTCCACAAATTTGGAGTTATTTTGTTCATTTATTTGAAAGTATATGACTCTTAAGAGACAGATTAATAACGGATTTATGAATAAATTACTTTATTACAAAAATACACACTATATAATCTATTTCCGTGAAATAAAGTGAAACGCTTTGCGATTAATGCTTTTGAAATCGGAATCGGCTTGCGACCGTGATGTCCTCACAGTTCAATAAATGACATACTGATCTCTTGTATAATGACACACCTAATTATTTGACATGGCTTCTAATTCTGTTACAATTTCTTTAATTGTGAGGGAGGACACCCCAAGGCTTCTTAAATGAAGAGTCTACCCCAAAATAATATTTTTTTAACAGAAGCAGAAAAAATTGATGAGTAAAACAAAAAAAAATGTTTGAAGAAAATCGGACAAGTAATAAAAAAGTTACGATTTTTTTAACGATATGAAAAAATGGGCGAATCAGTGGAAAGTTGTAGGGGTGTTGCCAATTTGATGACAATATGGGTGCACAACTAAACAATATTATAAATATGGTGGAAAATTGATCATTTTTACAGAAAGTTGCGAAGTTTGTATATGAATATAAACATGTAAATACTGGATCTTAATATCTATCATAAAGATATCCTACGTTTAACGTTTTGAGGAAATCATATCTTTTGGGGAAAAATAACATTTCATAACATTGATATGAATGTAATAAATGGTCAGTTGTGCACCTATGACGTCATCAGTTGCCAATTTGTCTAAATAAATAAACATTCATAATTTTCTTATTAGTTGTCCGATTTTCTTCAACCTTTTTTTTGTTTTACTGACCATTTTTTCTGCTTCTATGAAACAAAATATTATTTTGGGGTAGACTCTTCTTTTAAGATGATGAAAAGCTGATACATCCACTTGTTTCCAGACATGCGACTTACACATTCAATTTGATAATTTAATTTTGCATTAAAAATATCTTCATTATACTCACGTGTAATACATTTAACATCCGATACGAGTCTTTTGAATCTTGCAAGGCTTGATTGTAATCCATGTTCACATACCTTCCAGAACCTGGTATAGAGTGTATCAATAAGTATTAAATAATTACTACCCCTGGCCCTCGATCCCTGTCCCGCAAAGATTTATTCTAAAAGCTTAAATGTTGTATCCAGAACTCTGAGGTTTGTACAAACAAACTTTTCAAAATGGTAAATTAGCATTTAGAGAATTTTGCGCTGAATCTTTCTACCGTATTGTTGGAACGGGGATCTTCAACGTTAAATTTACCATTTGTAAAGATGATCATTCGTATATTGTCATTTGAGTTCCAGCGTGTGGATTTGAAAACTGAAGACTCTTAACATATATTGACAGTCTGCAACTTCAAATAAAATCAACAAGAAAGTGTATAATATAGTTTATCATGCGGTACGATAATGGTACAAAACTATATTTTTGAATGATTATAATTATGATAATAAGATTATTTTCATCATAGTATAGGGATCTGCATGTAAATTAAAGTAAATTTGGTTTGACGAGATTTAAAAAGAAATCAATTGGTTTACTATAAATCAAAACATATACATAGTCGTCATGCTGCACGGGCGGTCTGGTTCAGAAAGGACAATATTTTCTACTAAAAATGCTTTGACTTGCTCAAAAACATATTAATTATGCAAGCAACCGGAAATTTACAAGGAAACCATTAGAACAAACTTCCTTTTGACTCTTCATCTTCAATTTCAATACTTATACAGGCAATGACTCATAACAGCAGTTATTAATAGATGTCGGGGTGGGTATATATCGTATTGTATTTTAGAAAAGTGTAACATAATATATACTCAGAAGGCGTGTATCGAATCATATGCATTCAACGAAATCATACTGTTATGAGCTGCTATTTTAAATCTCAAACCAGGAAATAAGTATGTTCAGTTTAGACATATTAGACAAGCATGAAAAGGCCTAATGTATATCAGAGAAAAATATCAAAAGGAAAGTAATTTAGTTTTGCTCTCTTAATTACCTGTATGTCGTTCCGGTGGTTTTAGTCTGATATTCAAGTTGCTCTCCTGTAAATATTAAAGATATAAAAATCCATCGCAAATTTTCTCAAGAGAGGCTTCGTTCAGCTTAGTATAATAATACTGTGATCGATTGAATTGAATTAACTTAATTAAGAACATTATCATTAACAATTTTAGTATAATCCATAAACTATGCAAATTACGTAAGAAATATTAAGCAATATTAAATTACAGAGACCTACAAAATACATGTATGCATTGAAAATATAATTTTAAGCTATTAATTGGAAGTGAATGACAAGCTTTCCGTACGTAAATGATGTCACAATATACGCTTTTTTGTTCGAAAGACGATATAATGTATTTCTGTAAACGAAATAAGTGGGACGTAATTTCGATGAAATGTGCTATTGTCTCAACATGTGTATAAGAATTACATGTCATCATAAACATTCCCCAAATTCATATTTCTTCATCTTTACCAAAACTATACATGGGCTTTAATAATGTTATTCAAATCAGGACCGGATTGCGATTGTGATATCGCGGAGTTCAATGCATGGCATACATATATATCTATTATCACTTGACGCAGTTCAATGCATGCCATACATATCTATTATCACTTGACGCACTTCATTCTTCGAAAATGGTTTCAATTCTGGGGCCTTGCTCCATCAAGAAAAAGTGTATTTGGGGCTCGTAATATTTCATAGGAAAGGAATGCATAAAGTTTCATTCTCTCCCAAATCATTATATGATCCGGGGAGAAATTTGTATTTTGACCGAAAAAAATGATATCGCAAAAAAGCTGGTGGTTCATATGGTTAGTAAAGAAAATTGCTGTAAAATTTATCGCCTGAATGTTTTTTTTTCCTAGTGGTTCATCATGACACAAAATGCCAACAATGACAATCACGCTTCATTTGTAAATTAACAGCATTATCGTTTTCCCACGAGTCTACTGTCATACAAAGTTGTTCTACCAATTGTGTACATACCAATTCCTTCTTGAAAATGGCTTGGAGAGTAGATGGTGATGAAGCTGGTTGCTTCTGCCTGTCACGTGACTTGGTGGTAGGATCAAGATGGGTGGGAAGAGATTCTCGTTTCTTGGGGAAGCTTGGAACCTGACCATGTTGAAGCTGCTTGATGGTGGAATACCATTCATNTTAATTACCTGTATGTCGTTCCGGTGGTTTTAGTTTGATATTCAGGCTGCTCTCCTGTAAATAAAGATATAAAGTTCCTTTTCAGATTTTCTAAAGATACTTCGTTCGGCTTAGTTACAATAATACTGTCATCGATTGAATTAAATTGACTTGATTAACAACATTGAAATAACATTATCATTAACAATTTTACTATTATAGTCCATATGCAAATTACGTAAGAAATATTGAGCAATATTAAATTATGGAGACCTGCAAAATACATGTATACATTGAAAATACAATTTTAAGCTATGAATTGGAAGTGAATGACAAGCTTTCCTTAAATGATATCACAATATACGCATTTTCGTTCGAAAGACGATATAATGTATTTCTGTAAAAATAAATAAGTGGGACGTAATTTCGATGAAATGTGCTATGGTCTCAACATGTGTATAAGACTTACATGTCATCATAAACATTCCCAAAATTCAAATTTCTTCATCTTTACCAAAACTATACACGGGCTTTAATAATGTTATTGAAATCAGGACCGGCTTGCGATTGTGATATCGCGCAGTTCAATGCATGACATACATATCTATTATCACTTGACGCAGTTCAATGCATGGCATTATCACTTGACGCACTTCATTCTTCGAAAATGGGTTTAATTCTATAGGACCTGTAACATAAAATATGTAATTAAACTTCCAATAAATATTCATTGTAAGTCTATGGCAGAATGTATACCAAAGAGATACAATTGATTGCAAAATTGGTCGTATATATTTATGTTATAGGCAGTTACAGGCCCCTGTTGCTGTAGACATGTTAGAGGCGTTTCTTTCTAAGCCAACCTAAAGTTGAAAATGGAGATAATCATTATGAAACATGTGAAACACATTCGGGTGCTCTTTCAAAGAAAAGAGTAATGATAAAGGGTATTGAACATCACCACATAACAACATTGTATTTCCGTTATATTAGACCTGTAAACATTTTGAGAGAGGTAATATAATGGGATGGGACACATTCCCATAGCTCCATCAAGAAAAAGTGTATTTGGGGCTAGTAATACGGTATCTCAAAGGAAAGGAATATATCAAGCCTCGTGCATCCCCTCCCAAATCTGTATATGACGCTTAGAAAATGTGCATTATGATGAAAAAAACTTGAAAATGATTGAAATTGTAGGAATTCTGGTGGCTAAACGGGGTTATTATAAAATTTGCTGTAAAATTTACCGACTAAATGTTTTCTTTTCCTATTGGATAATCGTGACACAAATGCCAACAATGACAATTAGGATTCGTCTGTAATTTAACGGCATTACGGTTTTCTCACGAATCTAATGTCACTAGACTTAGTACTTGCAAAGGTGTTTTTACCAATTGTGTACATACCAACTCCTTCTTGAAAATTTCTTGCAGAGTAGATGGTGATGAGGCAGGTTGCTTCTGTCTGTCACGTGACTTGATGGTAGGATCAAGATGGGTGGGAAGAGATTCTCGTTTCGTGGGGAAGCTTGGAACCTGACCATGTTGAAGCTGCTTGATGGTGGAATACCATTCATCTCGGTCCTCTCTGGTGGAGAGAAGGGTGGAAATGTTGATGAGTAGGCAGTAGGGAGAGAGAAGAGGGAGAGGGAGAGAGTGAGAGAGGGAGAGAGGGAGAGAGAAATAGACAGATAGACAGACAGACAGAGACAGAAAAGGGGGAGAGCGAGAGAATTTAAGTTTTGGGGCGTTTATCATTCAGTTCTGAATGTCTACAAATTTTGTTAATGATCTTATAAAAAGAAAATAATGACATACAGTTCTGATATATCGCTAATTACCTCTGATAAAGGTCTCCAAGCACTCTACAAATAATGCAGCATTATTACCCTGGCTTTAGCAACAGCAGCTTGTGAGTCGCTTATGCATTTCACGGAATATATTCCTACCAGGTACCCATTCACTTCACCTGGATT
The DNA here is from genome assembly GCA_036244855.1 of Temnopleurus reevesii. Classification (NCBI taxonomy): domain Eukaryota; kingdom Metazoa; phylum Echinodermata; class Echinoidea; order Temnopleuroida; family Temnopleuridae; genus Temnopleurus; species Temnopleurus reevesii. The sequence goes on from BQKZ01002566.1 coordinate 54,351, forward strand.
GAGTGAAGCACAATATGGATAATTTCTTGCTGAAGGAAAATATAGCCATGAGTGGGACTCGAGCGAACCGCGAACGGCGACCAAAAAAGAATGTTTTTGAAGGAATAAAGACAGTGTGGTTAATATTTCTAGACTTTGCGGCTCGTGCCAAACGCGGCTGAGGCGTATTCTCATTTTTATTTAATGTTTCAGATGAGATTCTTCTTTTTTTTCTTTTTTTCCCTATTAATTGTTATATTGGTGCTCCTCATTGCTACTCATTATTACTGGTAACCTCTGCGGTCACCATTGTCGTCCGTCATCATCATCTCGCGTCTACCACCACTACCCCCACCTATGCACCTAAAAACAACATAGACTACCACCAGCACCTCATCTCTCGTCAATACCAGCGGGTATATATGTCACCATCACACCATTAGATCCATGATCGCACTTACACGCCTACTCACATCACCATCACCATCACGCCTATAACCACAACCACCACCTATATACCAACACGTCTACCAAATCACCGTCTTGCATAAATCCACCACCACCTATACACCATCACGCCTACCCATGCCAGCCACATCACCATCACGCCTAAATCCACCACCACCTATACACCATCACGCCTACCCATGCCTGCCACATCACCATCACGCCTGAAAACACCATCACATATATGCACGGTCCCACATATGACTGTGCTGAACTGGGTTTTAGCCCTTTTTAAACAAATATATCAAATCAAATAAAATATACCATCAGGCCTACCACATCACCATCAAGCCTAGAGCCACCACCACCCATATACAAACATAATTAACAAAATCCATAACCACCAACATCGTGCATATAGCACCACCACCATCACGCCTATAAATGTTCAAGTCAGCTACAAATCCTACACCACCATCATTACCATCGTCATCTTCATCATCGTCATCATCATCATCGGTTCATTTGTTACTATTATCATTTATTCGTCAGAGCTCTTTTGCAAAGCAGGCAACGGCATGGCTTGAACGTGATTACCCTGTCTTGTAAATAAAGCTTGTATGAATAAATGATAATTATATTTATACAAATCATCACCATCATCATCATCATCATCATCACCATCATAATCATCACCATCATCATCATCATCATCATCATCATCATCATCATCATCATCATCATCATGTTCTGCTCTTAATCTTAATTATATATGTATTTTAAGTGTCATTTTACCTTGTATATTATGTTAATGGCACGGCCCCAATGTAAACCAGACTGTGTATCTGTTTCGTTTTGTTACCGTGTTTAAATTAAAATCTGTATATCTATCTATCTATCTATCTATCTATCATCATCATCATCTTGCATTAAGATGACTAGCACAACTCTAGGTTGTTTAACAAAAATAGAGCGCAGTATGTTTTCAAACTTACAATGACAATGGGGTTCGAAACGAGCTTTTAAAGATTAGTTTGCCAAAAACAACATAAGAACCATTCATAATCTTTATCATTTTCATACATGAATGCGTATATATGGATTGCTGTTTTGATTAATGAATGCAATATCATGACTAATGCATTTAGAAATGGAAACTATTAAAAGCACCCGAAGCAGCTTTTGAACGTTAAATATGATTATTCTCATTCTACTTCCCTTTTCGGCTCTGCAGTTATCCTTGGAATTTAGTATTCAAGGTTCAATTATTTCAGACTGAATGGCAGTCATCAGGTAATGAGAGTAAAGTTCAAACAGTGCTTTTCAAATATTGTTATGTTTACTTGCTACGGTTTAGAAAAAAAATATTACTGTATACACTGGTATATTGTTTCCAGATGCAGACAGTGTGTTCATAAAATATTTTAACAAATCTAAACCAGTCTTTTTTTTGTATATATCGAGATTGCGGTTCCTTGAATATAATGATAATAATTCAGTTCCGATTTGCCTTTTTAATATGCACTAAGTAAAGATTTGAAGACGGGGGAGGGGGGGGGGGGGGGGGGGG
>BQKZ01002566.1:72674-86417 GCA_036244855.1 Temnopleurus reevesii
AAGGTAATCTGAAAAATTATATATTTTTTTATCGTATTCATAGTTAAGTTAATATTATACAAATATAAAATAGCCAATTTTTGTGAGGGTGCGCGGCAGCACCCCAACTCCCATAGACGCTGTGTATTGTAGCTTCAACAACCTGCACTACACGCTGAATTGGAGTGTTTTCTGACTCTCTGGAGGGGGCACCACCAAAAGTCAGAAATCGTTCCGAGAAAAAAAAAAAAAACCCTCCGAGAGTCAGATTTTTCTGTCTAGATGCCATCTAGCTTCCTATTCGGGCTTCATTTGACATTTTACACTTTATATTATCATTCTCTTTTATCAAACTGACATTTGCAGTTATATTTACATTGTATGTATATCTTACGTGTCCTCCGTAAAATGTGAAATACCAGATTTAAAACGTATATTCATGATTTGAATCCTGGCTCGAAAGTTGGATTTAATCGAACTAGTTGTCCAGCACCCTAGACTTGGTGATACACCTACAAATGGGTCTTGGGTGGTCCTCGGACAACTCAGCCTGGGAGCAGAATTGGGATATCTCGGCATTTTCTTCTTATCTGTCACCTCTCCATTCACTGCCGCCTGTTTCGTCATTGCTGGCGACAGATAGCCTCTGGCATTGACTTAGTTGTAGTTGTACACAAAATCTATGCACAGACCTGCAGACAGCGACACGAAAGGATGGTGGTGACAGATAGCACGATATGGGGATATCTCCATACAATGTGCATTTTCTATAGCCATGCGATCTCATAGAGACGGTGCAAATTAGGCTGAGTTGTCTGGTCCTAGTTTTGGGTCTATTTTCACAAAATCTCTGGGTGTCCCTCTTTACTTTCATGTAAATGGTTATCCTCTTTTCTCTCATTTTAACAGCTAACAGTTTGATGAAAAATGGATGTGAATTTCACCCTATTTCATTTGTTTCTGTCAAAATATCGAAATATGTAGCCCAAGGCTAAGTAAGTAGCCAGATATAATTTTGATGAAGTGATAACTTTTGCAACGTTTGCTGTCTTTCAGAGTGCGACATCAATATGGACCAGACAGCATTTTCCATCTTGGCTTTCATTGTAGCTGTGACCCTGGTTGGTTCTCAAGGGATAAGTATTGCCAAGGAAGCAAGGCATTCAGAGAGGCATCCACAAGACGTGGATCAAAGCCAAGAGGATTTAGATGAGAGAGTAATTCCGAAACTGAGTCACCATGAAAAACAAATCTTGCATGCACTCTTTGGAGGAATTGGTGAGAATACTAACTTTACTAACTTACTTAACTTTCTTCCAACGATGATTGTAGGACAAATGCCTGTTCATCGATCAGTTCAGACTATGTAGATTTGCGTGTAATTGCCTTCTTTTGCCACTTGCCCTTCAAATTACCCACATGCCATTAGCCACTAAACCTATCTTGTTAGAAGTTTTCCTGAATTTTTGTAAACATTTAGCAATCAATCAAAAATGCCCCGAGTGTAAATTAGTATCTTTAGGATTTGGTGAGTGAGATTGTCTTAGGAATATTCACAAATTCATGTTCTTCAACTATTTTAGAAATTACATTGTGTGTGATGTAAATATGAAATACAATTTACAATAAGGATTGATTTTGTGATGACAACAAAAGGAATCTGCTTTAATTGACAACCCAAGCACTGGTTGACTTTTTAATTCCTAGTTTGTTGTGTACTTGTATTTATCAAATCATCTTTTGTACAAGTGGTTCAATGATTAATGCAATATATTGATAATAAAAGTGTTGTGTGGTATCTTCAGGTCCAGTCATACTTCCAAATGATGCAGATTCAGACACCAAAAGAGCACCGTCTTTACCAGACCGTGCAGAGCGGTCCGCCCTAGATCCAGATCCAAACCAGCTCCCACCGGTTCCAGAGCAGATCCACATAGCATATGGTGACACACCCTCAGAGATGGTCATCGTCTGGTCCACTCCCAGTGTGGGGTCTTCAAATGTTCTTTATGGTCTGGCACCGAACAATTTCACTCTTGTAGCATCGGGAAACTACCAGGAATTTGTTGACTGGTGGGGTTCTTTTGAAGGAGTCAAGTTTATTCATCGGGTGAAACTAGAGGTAATGTTAGGCATAACTCTGACAAATCTTTAGTTTCACAGTAGTATGTGCATGTAGCTCATGAAGCAAATATTTTAGATTCAAGAGACAAATATCTGCGTTAAAATACAGGTACATATGTGTTTACACCTTCAGTTAAGGCAAATTCTATTTTTCCCTCACTACTATTCGTGTTTGTGTTATGTAATACACATGAAATTAATAGTTATGTCAGTTTCATTATGTCAGATGGAATACATGTAAATGTCATTGATATACTTCCGTTTCAAAGTTCAGATTTAAAATTTTGATAAATCTTAAATGTTAAGAAAATTTAAAGACATTACAAATGATTTGATATCAATTAAATCATAATTTTTATTGTTCCTATTTACATGTGTGAACACAAGCAATTAATGGCCGAGTGAAATAATGGGTTAACTTTCATGACTGGTTTTGTTTGTATCTTCCAGAACCTGCAACCTGGCGCATTATATTCATACAAAGTCCAAACAGATACAGAAGAAAGTCAGCCATACACATTTACCACAATGAAGAACGGATCGGTAAGTACAGAAAGGAGGATGTAGGGTTCACATATTGTGCCTAAGTTACAAAAGTCCTCCGGAATGTTGGAGACCTATTGACATGCGACTGTGGGTAGTTGTCAACCTACATGCCAACTCATTCTTATAATCTGTCCTGCCATGCTCAATAAGGCCCCCAAAATAGTTTAGATGCCATCAAATGCTAGTTTTTAAAGCGTCAGTCGAAAAAAAAAAGGTTTTTCTTAAATACAATCCACACAATTCATTAAGGAAATGAGACTTGCAGGGCAGTGAAAGGTCCAAAATCATTAAAGAATTACTTCTCAGGTTGTATTTAAAATATTTATTATGATTGTTGTGATTTTATAAGGTCAGTCCATTTCCAGAGGGTCATTCGGTTAAGAGCATCCAAACGATATTGGGTTGTGGGAGGGCTAGATATATCCTAATTGATGAGTGCTAGTAAAATGTAATTTGGAAAAAATACAGGTTAAGCTTTATAAAAATGCTAATATTATATGTGATTAATCGCAATCAATTGATGATGAATGATCCTAGCTACTGAAAAATAACTTCAAAAGATAGGTCTTATTACTCAGATTTACATTACATTCACATATGTCGTGTGGTCCTGGTAGATTTACTTCATGCCAGAGGAACAACTCTATAGCAAAGTCAGGCGGTTTTTCACCAAGTTACAAAGGATTTTAAGAACAACTTTACGCACAACTGGTATCAGTTGTTGTCCTGTATGATCGAGAATCTTACGTGTAATACAGTGGTTAACGTACTCCAGTCTTTATCAGAATTGTGTGTGACTTTAGAAGCGAATTGCCGAAACACTACCATGGTCCAAGGAATCCTTTCAGTCTGTTATATCCTCTGGACATTGTTAGTCCTCTTTTACCAAACAATTTTATTTTATTTTTTATTTATTGTCTTCTTTAAAAAGCAGGGTAGTCCCTTTCAAGCCGAGAAGGCCTGCTCTACCAGGGAGCCCTGCTGCACATTATATACATTACAATAAATATATTATTGATATAACAAAACAAATATAACATACACAAATAAATAACACTTAAAATAGATACAAATTGACAATAGGAGTCAAATATATGTAATTTATTCCCCTCTTAGGACTGGCCTACAACTTTGATAGTGTATGGTGACATGGGTGTGAGAGGAGGAGCCCCCAGTCTGCGGCTCTTGCGTAAGGCTGCTAAACACAAGCTTGTAGATGCTATCATCCATGTTGGTGACTTTGCGTATGACCTACATGATGAAGATGGAAAGGTGAGATGTAGTTTACTCCTTTTAATTTTTAAGTAGGAGGGACGGGTTGCAGGCTCTAAGTCTTCATCTCTGATGGAGAACTGCCATGTACATATAGTACAGTCTCTTCTGGTGAATTTCCAGAACTATAAAGCCTCATAAAAACTTACATACACATTTAATTGTGATCTTTCATTTGTTTTGTGTAGCGTATGTCATAAAATTTTGAATGAATGAACTTTTACTTTCTTTGTTTTCTAGGTTGGTGATGATTTCATGAATCGTATTCAGGATATAGCAGCTTACCTTCCATACATGACATGTCCAATTTGTTTAGCCTCTTGCAGAGGATTTTACATCCAAAAATTACAATGATATATCAAATTACAAACAAAACCATACAAACATCATGCAAGAAATTATTATCAATGATACCACTGTCTAAATTTGAGCGACTACCTAAACAATTCATTCCGATCGCCTTGGTGAACTAGCTTGGCTTTTTAATTTGAATAAGGATTAGTTGTTATTTTTTTCTTATCATGGTAAGAATACCATAAGAGAAGGGTGCTACATAACATATTTTGAAGCACTTGTCCGTCTGGGAAAGCAAATTTAAAAATGGCCGAAAGTCACTTGCCTGGGAGTAAGTTTCTCTTACCCGAAAAAGTTTGCTTACAACACTGACGACTTCAGTTTGAAGATGCAGTAGAACAAGGTGTTTTCACAATATGATTAACGTTGCAAAATCTGGATTGGATTAACCAGATTTTGTATCTACTTTTTCCAATCTTCATGCAATTCCTCCTTTTGTTTTGCTTGCCCCAGTTAGATATTAATAGCTTTTGCCTTTATCAAAATTGCTTGCCTGACCATGACTTTCTCTTGTAATTGGGCAATGGCTCATGGAGCACTCTGAACACTGTCACAAAAGTGACTACATCCCTATCATTTTAACAACCATTTTCTGGATTTACTAGCATTTACTGTGTTACTTTCAGAAGGCATCAATGTTGTTCTCTTTATTTAATTGATATATGAAATACTGACATATTGTCAGTATTTTTAAAAAACTGGGAAAGGTGTGTAAGCTCAAATTTAGGGTAAGAAGACCTTTTTTTTTAAATAGTTAATCATAGGAGACATGTGTAAATTAGTATTATGTGCTAAAGCTTGTGGGTGGGATCAAGTAGGCAGAAGTTGGGAAAAAAGTTAGGGAGGAAGATAAGCACATTTTCAGAAAACCGATTTAGGAAAGTGATGTAGATAAGAACAAATTTAAGATACAAACGATTTCAGAAGACTTCCCCATCTGTATTTGTGCATTAAAATGGGCATACATTTATTGCCTGCCTCTTAGAAGCTCTAATACCTTATGTATTTGTCTTCTTTCTTGTTTGGCTACATGCAGAGATTGCACATGACTTCATTCACTACCGATATCGTTTCTCCATGCCTGGATCCCCATGGCCNACGTTTTTATTGTTTCACTTCAATTGTATCACATTTCAAGATAAATGTCAAGTAAGTGTGAAATGTGTGAAAATGATTATAGTGTGATTGATGAAATATAGTTTCTTCTGGGGAATTTTCAGAAATATAAAGCCTCATACAAAAATCTTTATACGAATTTAAGAGTGATCCTTCATTTATTTTTTGTAGCGTATGTCATAAATTTTCTTTAATGAATGAGATTTCATCTTCTTTGTTTTCTAATGTAGGTTGGCGATGATTTCATGAATCGTATTCAGGATATAGCAGCTTACCTTCCATACATGACATGTCCAGGGAATCATGGTAAGATTACTATTACAGCAGGGTGCTACATAACTTTTTTCGAAGCACTAGCCCAAGCGGGAAATCACATTTAAAAATGGCTGAAAGTCACCTGCCCGGGAGTAAGTTTCTCTTACCCCCAAAAAATGTGTGTACTGTATAACATTGACGACTTCAGCTTGAAGACAGCATGTGCAGTCGAATAAGGTACATTTAGTATTGCAAAACCTGGATTGGATTAACCATGTTTTGTACCTATTTTTCCAACCTTCATGCGATTCCCCCTTTTGTTTTCCCTGCCACAGTCAGGAAAACAGCTTTTGCCTTTGTTAAAATTGCTTGCCTGGCTGTACTTTCTCTTGTCCCCTTGTAATTGGTCGATTGCTTATATAGCACCCTGAACACTATTTCACAAAGGTGACTACATCCCTATCATTTTAACAACCATTTTCTGGATTTTCTAGCATTTACGGTATTACTTCCAGAAGGCATCAATGTTGTTATCTTTATTTAGTTGATATATGAAATACTGACCTATTGTCAGTATTTAAAAAAAACTGGGAAAGGTGTGTAAGCTCAAACTTAGGGTAAGAAGATCTTTTTTTAAAATAGTTAATCATAGGACACGTGCGTAAATTAGTATTATGCGCTAAAGCTTGTGGGTGGGATCAAGTAGGCAGAAGTTGGGAAAAAAGTTAGGGAGGAAGATAAACACATTTTCAAAAAACCGATTTAGGAAAGTGATGAAGATAAGACCAAATTTGAGATACAAACATTTTCAGAATACGGTCCAATGTATATTTGTATATTAAATTTGGCATACATTTATTGCCTGCCTCTTAGAAGCTCTAATACCTTATGTATTTGTCTTCTTTCTTGTTTGGCTACATGCAGAGATTGCACATGACTTCATTCACTACCGATATCGTTTCTCCATGCCTGGATCCCCGTGGCCAATGGAACAAGAGCTATGGTACAGCTTTGATATGGGAAAGGTGCATTTCGTCAGGTAATTTGTTGTATATATTTGGAATAAGTTTTGGGGAAAATAACAGATTCACCTATTTTGAGGGGAAAGGAAAATGTTAAAAATTGAAATTAGAAAATTATACTGTGTCTAGTAAAGTACAGTGTAGACTCAATTGACCTTTTGATTTTGCGGCGAACTTTCGTCCTCTTCTGCGGACTTTCTCAAGCCTAGTGATGTCATTTTGTGAGGGGATGAAAGCCAGCCGTAAAATCAAAAGGTTGATAGAAGCTTAGAACATAATTCTATTTGATCATGCTCAACGGATGGAAGCTTTCAGTATTATCAATTGACATAGTTTCAGGGAAATTGTAAGTAGATGTACTAAAATGGATAATTGTGTAAAGAATGAAATCAATTTTGAAATTTCAAAAGTAAATTTACTGAAAATAGATACTAGTAATCATGTGAAGAATTAATTATGTTTTTAAATTCTTTCTAACACTCTACCTGTTTGTGCAATATTTTATATTTTACAGCTGAGATTTTCACTATAACTGTGAGATCAATTTATTTTGGGCCTACACAATAAAGCTATCAAAATACTGGTTCTTGTTTAATAGTGTTTATTGTTTATTCCTATAATCATCTTACTTTTTTAATCAAATGCAAATTTAAGTCTATAATTTGCACGATATAACAAATTCAATGAAAGGTTATTTCCATTCTAAATGACACAAACTTCCGTATGTCAATTCAGCCTATAGCAAAATTTTAGATATAAATGAACAAGTATAGTCTCACATTTAATTTGTTTTCTATTATTATGGAAAACTCGTGTGTTTATTTATTTCTTATTTGAATATGAATATCCTGTTATAATAATAATAATAATAGAAAGAAGATTTTATTATTGAATAAAATCCACATCTAACTTCTCTCTCTTCCATTTTACAGCTACTCAACAGAGATATACTTCACAGACTACAGCGAATATCTTCAAGAGAATCAGATTGCATGGCTTCACCATGACCTCAAGAAGGCCAATGAGCAGAGAGATGTCAGACCTTGGATCATTGCATTCGGTCATAGGCCCATGTACTGCTCTAATGCTGACAGGGATGACTGCACTAAACCAGACTCTCGAGTCAGAGCAGGGTAAGTCTGTCTTTGATTTGATTTGATATAATTTATTCGTCAGTAGTAAGATCTGTTCCCCACTTCCTTGTCGTTAGAAGAATAACCAGATTGTACCACCTTTGGGAGTTCTTGAACTGAAAGATAAACCATAGCACTAATTAGGACATTGGAATCTGTTAGACATTATTTTAAGTAATTGAGCGCCATGAGTGCCCAGCTATGGCGGAGACTGGTGCTGTACAAGAGGCCATCATCATCATTATCATACATGACATGTTAACGCATAAAAGCCGACACGGCTTATTTCCAATGGGGTCATTGACGTTAAAGTAAACACTACATAGCAATCGAAACAAACGGAACTAAGGTACGTGTACTTATCACTAAAGGTCTACCCTAGATGCATATGAAAATAAGTATACAATGAACACATAGAAACATAAACCTTATTATACAAACGCATGTTGAATAGCAGATTGCGCTAAGTTACATATAACGCCGAAAAACAATAATTAATTTAATCATGAACACCATCTGAACACTACCAACACCTTATTTGTTTAATTTATTTCAGTTTTCAAGATGATGGTCTCGTCCAAACCATATGGTCTGATTTTGTAAGAGATCCTTGCTAGATACACAAAGTAGAAATTTGTGACAAAATGTGATGTAGAGAAAACAGGATGATTCATTTGAGATAAAAATTAGATAAAATTAATTATGTCTCGTTATCTTTATTAATCGATAAGTAAAAACAAATTTGCCTTTATTACTTATCGTAATCTTTCCTCGGAAAGAGGCATATACGCACTTGACGGGGGTTGATGGAAATTTTGATTGATCGACTGATACATGTGTTTGCTGTTGATCTGCACTTACCAATCAATATAATTGTTGCATGCATGCAGCAATCGGATGCACACATTTTTAGGCATTTAGATTTGCGTGTTTCATTTCGCCATTGATTTACATGTGGAGCCCCTAACAGACAGATAAAATCCAAGTCCTGAATTTGTTCCCAGTGAATAGTATTTTTCAGATTCACTCAACATTCAGTGAGGCTTCTTTCTCTCACTTCTACTTTTGAGAGTGATGAGACAATGGGAAAAGCCTTTTCAATAAATGTCAACAATACTCTATTTTGTTTGAAACCCACAACTTTTTTTTTGCTGCATTGATGCCCATTCACATTACTCTCTTTCTGTTGCTATTTTCACTCTGTTTCTTTTCAGGCTTTGAGCACTTGCCCGTAGTGAATTTGGTGACTTCTAAGACACATACTTATTACTATGAATCATTATTATTCGTGTATGTTAATTATTTCACTCCTGCAGACTTGAAAACATATTCTATGATCATGGTACCGATCTGATTATCGAGGCCCATGAGCATTCGTACGAGAGATTCTGGCCGATGTATCGTGGTGAGGTGACAGCGAAGCACTACAAGGATCCTGTAGCTCCAGTACACGTGATCAGTGGAGCAGCCGGGTGCAATGAGTTTGCTGGAGTCTGTGTCAATCCTATCCTCGGACCTAGAGGTTAGTCTTCTTGATAGCCGTTGTTCAGTTGAGTTTTGGTTGTATTTGTTTGGATGCGCCGTAGTTTGAATCCCACTCTTAACATTAGTTTCCTTCAGCAAGACATTAGTTTACATTCTGCTGCACTCAACCAAGGTGTTGAGATGAATGGGTTTCTGGCAGGAGTGTATGTTCCTTTAAATGCGTAAATGCCTCACAGTTGCTAGAACCAGGGTATTAATACTGCACTGATTGTAGAAAAAGCACATAGAGACGCAATGGCAGTGATATTTGCTATCCAAACATTGAATTATTATTTTCATTATTATATCATTGGAGTTAACTGGTACCATTTTCAACTGACTGAAAATAGCCATAGTTATACAGGCCCCATTCCAATATTTAGATAAAATCATATCAACATTTTTTTTATTCATCATGATCATAATACAATATGATTAAGCGTCTGTTGTTGAGTGTTCAGGTTTAGGCTGAAGGTCTCTCCCCGCCTCTTTTACTTTGCTCCCTCTCTAAAACTTCAAACATTAACTTGAGTCAAAATTACTGTAATCATGTTGATATATTGTTGTATACCACCAAATTGCTTTTATCTCCCTAGTCTTCCCCATGGAGAATTTCTTTCTAATGACCCCTCTTTCTGTCCATTTGACCCGTAGGTGAATGGTCAGCATATAGGTCTTGGATGCCTGGCCTTTATGGCTTTGCTCATCTGCACATAGCTAACGATACCCATCTCCACTGGCAACAGAGGCTTGCTGTCGATGACCAGGTACAGGATGAATTCTGGATAGAACAAAATCGTCATGGTTACTTTCCACCATCGGTCAGATGATAGGTTTATGATTCTGAGATATATCATGTTGTCTTCCAAATATATATCACATGTGACCTTTTTGAGGGCCCAGTGATGCAAAAATGAAGAAAGGAAAAAAATGAAAGTTGGGTATCAATTTTTATATAAGAAAATGCGATCTGTCTACAGACTGATATATTATATGATGATGTAGAATGTTACAGAAAGCAAATGTTCCTTTTGAATTTTATTTTCGTACGCTGAGCAGTGGGGACAACGATCCTTGAGCATATTTTCTGAAAACTACTATAGTGCAGTTACCTCTTTATGTCTCTGACCAAATTATTTTTTTAAGAGAAATACTAAGCATAAGACNTTAGGTATAAGCATGTGAGGAAGAACTTATGAGATTCTGGGTTTGTGGGGTCAAAGGTGGCAGTGCCCAAAATTTGTAAAATGTTTTTGATTTCTGATGGCATGGAACAAGCCGTACATATCTTTCTGATTGCGTGATGGCGGAGGCATAAATTTTGACCGTGCGTGGTCGAGGATTCATCTAGTTTATTATTATTATATCATAGCTGTTAAACGGTACCAATTTCAACTGACTTAGAATAGTACAACAATACACTACTAAAATTAATCCTTTAAGTAAATACCAAATTAGATTTGAATAAAGTCACAATATCTTTCCCTGCCCTTCTTACTTTACGCTCTCTCTCTCTCTCTTTCTCTCTCTCTGAAACTTCAAACATTAATTTGTGTCAAAATTACTGTTATCAATATGCTAATACATATTTGTATACCAGCACATTGCTTTTATATCTGTCGTCATCTCTGAGGATGAGTTCTTGCTAACAAACTCTCTTATTGTCCATTTGACCCACAGGTGAATGGTCAGCGTATCGGTCTTGGATGCCTGGTCTTTATGGCTTCGCCCACCTGCACATAGCCAACGATACCCATCTCCACTGGCAGCAGAGACTTGCTGTCGATGACCAAGTACAGGATGAATTCTGGATAGTACAAAATCGTCATGGATACTTTCCGCCATCGGTCAGATGATAGGTTTGTGATATTCAGATTATGTTGTCTTCCAAATCGATATCATATGTAACCTTTTTGAGGGTCCAGTGATACAAAAGTGAAACTCCATTTTTTTTGCAAAACTGAAGTTGTGGTATCAATTTTTGTATAAGCAAATGTGATCCGTCTACAGACTGATATGATGATGTAGAATGTTACAGAAATTTAATTTTCCTTTTGAATCTTATTTTTGTACGCTGAGCAGTGGGGACAACGATCTTTGAGCATTTTTTTCTGAAAACTACTAAAGTGCAGTTACCTCTTCATGTCTCTGACCAAATTTTTTATTGTAATAAAAATACTAAGCATGAGAATCAACTTTAAAAAAAAAGGAGGATTGTGAGGAACTGGCCACCATCAAGCTATTAATGATATAAGAATTAGACATGACTTTAAAAGGATTATTAATCCTGCTGCTTAGGGGCAAGATTTCTGTTAGCAATAAGCCTTACGTATTCAATTGAAGGTTATTCTTTTTCTGTGCATGAACACCTATCATCATCACTATCGTTTCTTTTATCGACAGTCTTTTTTATTCATATGAAAGAAGAATATGGTATGGTGTATTCTCTCAATACTGTGGATACTCTGTACAGTGATCTGATGTAAAAATATTCCTGGCATAAAGAGGCAACAATCTGGTTCAAGCTCTTTATAATTTAGGTTTTTTTTTTAACCATAACAGGTTTACAGCAATAACAAGGTCTTTTTTATGATTCCAAGCATCTCATTATACTAGAATTGTAAAAATATTTGTCATGGGGGGGGGGGGGGGGGGGGGGTGGTGACCTCAAAAAGACCCCTTGACATTTCTAGCAATATAAATCGGTGATGTTAAAACTTGTTCTCCTCCAGGACCAGACAGAACCATTATTTGTTCATCAACTTTTGCTTGTTTGGGCCAATTTGCTTATCAGACACTCAGTGAGAAATGAAGCCTATTTTGTGCTTGCTTGCTTGTCGGGTCATCTTGTTGAGCTTTTTTATTCATTTTCCAACAGCCTATCCCCTTTCATACCTTCTATCATTGATAGTGTCGTGTGATACTCATAGGAATTGCCAATCTCTATTTCTTATATATCCCTCAGCTGCATGGATACATGAAGTTATAATAGCTGAAGATGGCGGCTGGTTAGTTTGCAAGCACAAACCCTAGACTTTCGATGTGTGCATGCGCAGAGCATGATACAGGGTATGCATATTCTGTGACTACATCACACACATACAGCATTGCTCTACCCTCAGTCTAGGAGAGCATACAGGCACACAATGCATACCCTTTATCACTCTCTGTGTGTGCGCACAACGAAACCCAAGGGTCTGTTCTGGCAGACAAGCAGCTGGTCATCTTGTGACACCATGTAGTTACAGAGATGCCAACTATCCAGAATGCCCATCATGACGAAAATTAGAATGTTAATTACCAAACAGGTGAACCAAAATAGTTACTTTTGAGAGAAAATGTGTGATTATAGTTTCATAACTATAATGATGAGGCAAGGAGGAGGCCAGGATATTTGCATAATCTTCTTGAAGAAATATTTGATTCAGCTGTCTTGTGATTCACATTTTGATTTATTTCATGCATATTCCAAAAGATTGGTACATATGTATTCGCCTGCTGCACTGCTTTTAGAATTTCAAGAGTTTGAAAAGGAGTTCAAATTATATTTTGTTTGAAAATATTTGGTATAACTGAGCAGGGGTTTGAATTCACAACCTCATTGTCAATAGATATACACTATAACCACTCCACCATACATGCTTGCTCACAGTTTTAAGTCTTCAAGTGAGATCAATTTGGAGAAAAGACTTACTTATTTATTGATGACATCAATTTTATGAAATAGTAATATTGATAGCCATGTTTAGCTTGGAATATATTGTGTTCATAATTTTTCCTCAATATTTTATCTATTTTTTATATATATATTGTAACATCTCATTATGTACACCTTGATTCTTTATTCATTACATAGATTGTTTGAGGCACATGGTTGTAATTTGAACACATTGATGACACTGAAGTTTTTGTTATGACAAATCACTTCCAAAAGAAATCTTGTACTCTCTGCTGCCAAATCATGGACAATCATGTTTGGTACTTTATTGAATAATGTAAATATGAGACTATATTATATGCCTGTTCTTAAAGAATATAGAAATAAATATTTGCTTTCAAAACAAAGATGTGTGAACATTGAGAAAGTTGATATGGAAATTATGATTTTTTTTTAATTTTTTTTTTATTTTTTTTTTTTTGGGGGGGGGGGGATAGAATGTGAAGCGGAGGAGGGATTGGGAAGAGGGTGGAAGGATATAGAAAAGGGAAGGAGATATGCTGAAGGAAGAGGAGAGGGAGTAGTATATGGGTGGGGAGAGAAGAGAGAAATGGGAAAGAGGATTGGGGATATAGGAAAGGGACAAGGAGAAGGATTTGGAGAAGGATAGAGTGTGAAGGGGAGGAGAGAATGAGGAAAGAGAGGTGAATATGGAAGAGAGTAGAAGGATACAGAAAAGGGACGTGTATAAGGAAATGCA
>BQKZ01002567.1:33685-49215 GCA_036244855.1 Temnopleurus reevesii
CGGATAATTTAACGACAAAACTGTATGGTACATATATCAGTCATTGTATTATTTTATACACTCATAAGCTGACTATGTTGTATTTATATTTGTTATGAAAGCAATATGTAAATGAAGTTTTTTTTAATAAAACGCCCTACTGTGGGGGGAAAAGAAATTGAAAAAAAAAATATGCACTCTTGCAAGGAAAAACAATATGTGTTTCCATATTTGCATATTTTCTTCTTCATTTATTTTTATCCATCTATCCTATTTTATTTATTTGATATATTTATTTATTTATTACTTATTTATCTACATGTGTATATTCTTTCTTTCGATCGTTCATCTGCTCATGCAAAATGAATCGAATAGTAGAAAATAAAAAGAAAATCAATTAGAAAATTAACAGTGACCGAATATGAATACCTGTATAAATTGCATGTGGGTATGAACATTTTAGATTAATCTACAAAAAGGAGGACAAAATAAACATCGTGGATTGCCATTAGATATCATTTAAGAAAGTTAAATAAAAGAAGTTTACGCTTAGAAAAAATGGTTACGTTTTTGCCAAACTTGTAGTGTAGTTCTTTATCTTTTACATTTTGCAGATGAATCAACAGCATTAAAGAAAAGTTACACCAAAATGTTGAAACATCCCACAGTATATCGTTTTCCGCACCTGCCCAAAGTGCGTTAGGTAAAAGCCGGAAAGGGCATTTTCATTTAGAAACTAGCAATTCGACGCATAATTAGAAAAGAACCAAATAAAAGACACAATTACAGGGTTTTATTCCCGCATTTGACAAGTACTTTCCAATCTCGAATCGCACTAAGGAGGCAAATTGCGCCATCGACACAGCTACTAAAACAGATCGTCACTCTTGATTAAATTTACCAAGCAGAAAACGGCGTCTGATACGTTATTGCGTCGCTCCTTTTTGGCGGCTTTGTTTCATTCATGTACTCCTCGCTTGAAGGTGACAGTGTGATTAAAATAGATAACACGGTAAAACCTAAACAGATACAGAGTCTGGTTTACATTGGGTCCGTGCCATTAGCAGGATATACAAGGCATAACGACACTTAAATTGAAATAATACAAATTAAGAAAAAAAAATGAAGAAAAATAAAGAAAAGTGTGCGCTTGCGTGCATGTGTGTGTGTACGTGTGTATATGACAATCCTTCTGTATATCTGTATATCCATTTGTGTGTGTATGTATGTGCGTTTGAGTGTAGAAGTGTGTGCGTTCATTGTGTGTGAGTTAAGTTATGGGTTGATGTGTATAAATGTGCGTTTGGGTGCTTGTGGATGTTTGTTCTGTTTGTTTATCCGTGGTTTAAATGGACAATTTTAAAAAATTTCATAACACTTTCAGCATCTTTTTTTTTATCAAAGTCGTAGACCTGCATTGCAAGAGACCTTTGCCGTGCAAAATTCATGTTAAATCAAACACATTTATATAATTAAAAATTTTTATATAATTAAAAAATATTCAAACGTTTTAAAACAGCTGCAAATATGTCAAATGTTGCCGTGGTAACCCTAAGAAAATTTGCTGCGATTCCTGAAGCATTTTTACAATGTTTAGAAAATGTATGAATATGAATAATATGGTCGTATTTTCAAGGATATTCTATACCTCGATCATATTTTCACCCTAACTTTGACCTTGAAATAATAATTATTACCTTCGGTAGCTGTTTAGGGTCGACTTTTAATCCCA
Organism: Temnopleurus reevesii; assembly: GCA_036244855.1. Taxonomy (NCBI): domain Eukaryota; kingdom Metazoa; phylum Echinodermata; class Echinoidea; order Temnopleuroida; family Temnopleuridae; genus Temnopleurus; species Temnopleurus reevesii. Next base: position 35,397 of record BQKZ01002567.1, read on the forward strand.
GGATGTTGAAGTTTAGTCTGGTCGACTCTCTCCCAAACGACTCCTTCACACGAACCATAACACAAACTAATCCAGCTTAATCCAGGTTTGTGTTTTCACGGATTACTTTTTCTTTACCAAACATTACGAAACGCAAAGCCATTAAATACAAATCACTGGTCGGACCCTGGGACACGCGAGCTTTCAACAGCGGTAGGTCTACGAGGGAAAAGAAAAACACAAAGGAGAAAAAGAAAAAAAAAATCAGCTGATACCTTTCTTTATAAACAATCAAATATTTGTTGTTAATCACCAAAGTAACAGAACTATAATGATGTATTACCGGATCTGTTGCCTCGTTTACAGATTCAGGTTTTACCAACGTAAGGTAAAATTTAATTGCACAACGTTAAAATGTATCTCATGCACTTTATGACGGGAAAAACAAAGAGCATTGTTATCTGGTTATAAATAGCTGCAATGTCATATTTGAAGCCAAGAACTGCAAGACGCCTTGTTCTCATTTACTGCACGTTAAAGGTATAGATTCGTAATGACCGGGATGCAGAAAGTGATGTTAAACGAGCTGATGTATTCACAAGTTGCTTTACATGCCTAAATATATCTATGTAGGATATTATGAGTACATTTTTGCTCGTATTCTGTGTATTTTACGTCGAACAGGTCAATCCGCCATTGTTCATACGGTGTGCTAAGTGCTTTAGAGCGGGGGAGCGTCGGCCTGAAATGGGCGGTGCGATCGGTGGTATTGTCATCGGTGTGTGAGTTCACGTTCATTTTGTACGTGAATCATGTTCTGTGAGGAAGTAGGACCGCAGCAGGTTGTTTTATTTTGCGATAATTAAGCCATTTCTAGGTCGATTTCATTCAAACAAACTATGAACATGCTCTAATTAATTGAAAAACTGCATTATGGTAATAATTATACTGCAGCTCGCAAACTAGTTAAATATCTGAAGCGCCCTCCTCCCAAAACTGGTCTTGTAAATAGATCTTATTATATTTAGCACCTACGCTCTAAAGAAGATAGGTTAAATTTTACACAATATTGTATAAAAAGGGAACATGCACAAAAATGTACTCAATTTTGTGTAGAATTAACAATTTAACCCAACGTTGTGCGAACTCTTACTCAATAATGGCGCAAAATATTACTCAGCTGACATGCATGTCCCTTTTTACCCAATATTGAGCAAATTTTTACACATCCTTCTTTAGAGTGCACTTTAATTCTAACACCTCTCTATCGTTCAATGTATTACTGAAAGCGATATTCTTTAAAGAAAGGGATAGAAAGAAGGTACAGTGTTGGCGTGAGAAATATTAAAATGTTAGGCCTAACCATACATGGATATGTGATTTTACAAGTTTGTCTCAAATTAAAACTACTTCTTGGATCAAATTTCGAACTTCAACACGATAACATGAATGTCCAGGGATGCTGTTACATTCCAAAAATCAAAATAGCGTCCCGGAAACGCCATAAATTTGTTAATTTGTTTGTTTGTTTGTTTGTTTGTTTATGTCAAGGTAAATTCACAAATAGATTCGCAGTTAATATCTTGTGTTGATTTCACCTTCTTTTTTCTTTTCATTTTTTTTTGGGGGGGAGGAACCTCGACTTTTTTTTATCATTTGTAAAAAGTGAAAGTATGAGCATAGATCGACCGCAACTGAAAGAGGGCTGTAGTCAGCAGTATGTTTACTGCTCACGACTGGGACAAAGACTACGCATTTACTGTCAGCTCTCCTACCCATCCATAGCTGGGTGACGAAGAGTTATGATCTTATTTTGACTACCCTGATTTACGGCTCTTTGACACACGTTTAGCCGTAAATATAATCTCATAACAAGCATATCAATATTATTTTCACGATATTTCAAATATGCCTCCTTTCACCTCTGCAGGGCCCGAATATACATGCACAAATCTTTGGGTTAAAGCGATATAAAGTTTACAGAAATAAGTTGTAATTCTGTTTTGTTTTAGGCAATATAAATTTTTCTTTCATTTCATGGAAATCCACATTTAGCAAGCTAGGTGCACTAAAATTGTTTGCTTCTTCTTATAGCAATCTGAATATCTATCGAAATAAAGTAATATTTTTCGTAAAATCAACCAGAATGAAATTTCAATTACCGTACCATTGGAAATCGGGATTGTTTTATGCAACGAAGTACTGATGCGTCGTGGAAGTGAGCGAATGAAAGTTATAGGATGCCCAATTTAGATAGAAAAGGTTCAAAATTGTCGATTAGGGGCTAATAAAAATTGAGCCGAGGATTTTTTATGCCTGTCGAGTCTCCCGTGTCTAGTCAAATCCTGGGTGCGATGCGACCGATGTACCTGTTCTCTAATTTTGCACGAATATTTTACTTCTTGATTACAGAACTTTAGTGTATTTAAGTCAAATATTTAATTTCACATCATCCATGATCAAAATAATTGTCCTTTAAAAATAGAAATGAACAATATGTCTCTCTTAATTCTATGATTGATTCTGTTTGGCTATAATTTAATATTGACTACATTGCAATCCTTTTATATTTTCAACACTGCTTTTGAAACAATTTCCTTAACCAATCATGAAGCCGCCATTTTTTTTCCTTCTCACGAAAACGATGACGATGAATTGGCACCAAATTCGTCTCCGCTTGTCACCTTCCGTTGCCCGCCAAAATTTATCGTCTGCATAAGACAACAAATACACAAAAATCAGGTATTCTTGCTTTACTTGTACGTCGAGTGCTCGTAAAACAAGCCATGAGTCGTGTTTGTAGCTACAGCGTTCAAAATTTATATACATAATCATCTCAAAGCTTTCATTTCTCATAAACGTCGAGCATGCATGTCAGAGAACCGTAGAACATCGGGAAGTTCGAGGTCGGTGAAAAAGTATCACGGTGAAGGTTAGAAAGAAGGGTCCAAAAGATGTGTTATGCTTTCATGTCTATCCGCCATGTTCATTTTAGTAAGAATGAAACGATAAAAAGACAAAAGAACTATGTCCCCTATTTCAGATTATACCTACTATTAAATGAATAAAAACAATATTTTACCTGTGCAGACTTGGAAATTCATAACTTTTGTATGGATCGTCCGTTTTTGCTCATTTTTTTCAACCTTTGTTCATTTTTCTTTTTTTATTTTCTCCATTTACTGACAGCACATAAATATCAAAGTGAAGTTCCCCTTTCATATATATGATACACTTGACAAGTTTAATATTGATGTAAATCAAATTATCAGAAAGTAAATGGAAGAATAAATAACCAATACAGTGCTATAACTCATTCAATTACGTAACCCATGTTATAAAGATTTACGTCTTTTATTTATAGTTCGAACAATTCGCTCATTAGTTAGCGATGTATTGTAAACGAAATAAATTGATATCTGATAAATCTGCTCTAGCTTTCAATGACCATTTAGCATCAGCTTACAGTGACAATTAAAAACGAATTATTTTTCCATATGTGTGAAAAATAACATTCTTTTCAAAACATGTGCGCGATAAATGTCCTAAACATGGCATGTCTGAAATACACATTATCCATGTTATCTGAATATTGCTTGTAATATCATTTTCAAACGGATATTTGGTTGTTTTACTCTGCTAATCCTCCGGTAGCTTACTCCTCGGATAGCTTCCTACCAAACGGCGCCATCAACCCCAAGTCATACCATCTACACCAAACGGGTGACGACTTTCCCTTTATCAATTGAATGGTAATGTAATATCCTAATCGGCGCGAGGTCGATTTGAGTGGTGTGACTTGGGCATCAGCAAGCGAGGTTTGTCTCACAGATGACGCATCCCTGTCACACTGTGAATAATAAAGCTACTATCGTGACGAATTTAGCTTTTCAATGGATATATCTGGTTGAATAACTGATGGTTTTGCTGTTGGTGTGACCAGGGTCCGTAAGAGGATCGATCGCGTGCCAAAGAGCTACATCCCAGCCACACACGCGGTGTCAATGTTAAACACATTAATTTCACTCCTCCTCCTCCTCATCCTACTCCCATCTCCACTCTCTATCCGCTATATCAAAACTTTGATCAAAAAGACGTATGGCTGTCATTATGTTTGTATTTTCCTTCCGTTCCTCGCTCAATCAAGAAGAATGAAAACAAGTGATTTTTTTTCTGTCTTTCTTTTTTCTCTCTTTGCAGAGGAAGGAGTATGGATCGAGCAACATCCGCGGTCCATCAACCTCCGATGATAGACGTACCGTGTCAAGCCTGCGTCACACCTTCGCGTTTTAGCCTGCGTCGGCCTACCGTTTTTTTTTACATTAAAAACATTTTTTACATTAAAAACGCTCCCTTGACGGACAGCATACGCAGATCAGACGGTGGACTGACACACAGATTGCGCTCAACGAGCGTACGACGAGCGTCAGTCCACTGCATGACCGGCGTCTTTGTGCGTCCAGGGAGCGTTTTTAATTTCCAAAATCGCTGGGTTGACGCAGGCTAAAAACGCAAAGGTGTGACGCAGGCTTAAGGAATACACCGGGGAGGACAGGCTGACCGGTTCGCTGTATACACCAATGATGGCTCTGGTGGATGGATAGATGGATGGAAGTATTTAATACAAGAAATTACTGATCCATGCTGACATGCATGAACGTGATAAATGATGGCAAGAGACAGAGAAGAAAAGAAAAAAAGAAATGGATAAAACAATTAAACAGGGTGAACAGCATTGTCGGTATGAACATGGACCGAAGTCACAGTTGTGATCAGAATTTTGCATTCATTTTTAGGGGGTACAATTCTTGAACTGATTAAGATGTCTATCCCAGAATAGGGTCCCTAGATTTATCTTCCTCAAATGGAGAAAATATTCTTGAAGCATCGAAGTTTTATCCCTCTTCACATCGTTTTCCATGGTCAGATGGTTGTCCAGATTCGCCCCATTAGCGCCCTCTATAGGATAAACGAAAAAGTCGCAAAAATACATACAAATTTAGGCAACCTAAAAAAAATCGCAAACTTATTTGTGGATTTGTGGCTGTTTGGGTGTGTTTACTATCATACCATTCGGAATCTCGAATTTGCAACTTTGTTACCATGACTACATGTAGCTGTGAAGTCATCGCTGCACCCATTCTCCAGAGCTGTAGGCTGAGATCTTACGAACATTTTCCAGAAAATAATATTATTCATAACTGTTCGGATTACATTATGCTTAAAGTTTCATTGACCTGCTGTTTCAGAGCTTTTACTTGAAAAACAGAAATCAATCACAATTTTAGCTATTTGTGTCTACAAACAGAATTGTCGAATAATTTTTTCCTTCATACTTTTCTCTCGCAGGTCTCATTTTGACGAATAAAAACATTTCATATTTGTTTTTCTTGTCATTGAAGAAAAATGTTATTGCTTTGAAAGACATTCCATTTTCTCTTCTACTTCATGAGCACTGAAAAAAATGTTATCATGGTTAGAATAAAGAAAGCACATGACTACCATTAAATTTGTGTTATTTGGAGTTATGTAAATGACAAAAATTCAACATAAAGATTAATGTTTGATTGTTTGTCAATTTGTAGATTGTATAAAAGTAAATTTTTACGAGTTTTGTGTATTTGTGTGTGTTTATAATTTTCTAATATATAGAACTTTATTGAGTTAGACGTCCCATTAACTCTAATTTTTTTTATATTTCATTTAAGCTAGAAATTCAAAAGTTCACTTGTTTATAAAAATACTCGTTTGTTCCCTCGTATGCGTTTCTTTTCGTTTGGCTTGTCCTGTTTTTTTTTATGTGTGTGCTTGTTTTGTCATTTTTAACGAATTATAAACACACAAAATACGTTATTGCTCCTACTTGAAAGTTTTGAAAGTAGCATAACTTTTTAACTGAGGAGTGTCCAGTAACAAAGTTTACAATTCATTTTTTATTAACTACATGGCTAGATTGTGAGTAAAAATCCGCATAATCTCACATTTTACGCATGGGAAAAAGTACCTTATCTCAAAAGTCACAAGAATGTTTTGTGTACCACAAATTATGCAAATGATGGTTCTCATGTACGATAAAACGCTAATTTGGCTCAGATTTCAATGGGCCTATTCACATTTGCACTCTTAATCATGACATGAGCTTAGATTTAAAATTTGTTTTTGCTTAACGCCATTTACTTATGCTACTTATATACAAGTACGGTAATGGGAATAACGGTTTTGTGGATACATTGTTGTTGTTGTTGTTATTGTTTTTTGTTTTTATTATAGTTGTTACTACAACAAGATAATAGAAAATGCTTGGTAAGTTCGTATACGCAGGATGAGAAAGATGTGAAAAGATTCTATCACTTTATGAAGACTTTTACTTATATGTAAAACGGAAAAGAACAAAAGGAACTTTTTTAAACAAATATATCATTACGTTTTCTTGATAACTTTTTGAACTTAACTTGTCTACCTTATGTTTATTTGGCACTATCTAATTATTCAAGTGCAAGTTGATATTGTGTGAACGAATTAGTTATTTTAACGGGTTTTGTATTATTATTCATGTATCATTGTTACAATCCATCCCATAAAATCAAACTCGTAATCTCCAAAGTCAATATGCTTTACGATTTATAAAATCGAACAACAGCATATTGAATGGGTGAAACAAATTATCTGCCATTTCTCATTCGCCTGGTCCCCTCAAACTGAGCTTTCAAGCTTGAAAAGTGGATATGGAATTCAGAAAAGTTATGTAAACAATTAGCCCCAGCTACTTCGATTCTCTTGCAAAGCCAGATAGAAACCGTGTATATATATTTTCTCAGCACCTTTCAAGCTTTATACCACTGTTTTTCTTTACTCTGGACCTGAACTTAGCACAGAGACCGTGCTGGGACAAGTGCGTCTCTTGTTTTGGAAAGACATAACTCCGACAAACCGAAAAGAAAATATCAGCATGTTCCAACATATACAAATCGAAGTGCTATCCAACAGCGAATGCCATTATAACTAGCAGCTTTGTGGAAATCAAAACCAAAGTCAAGCTAAGATTTTTTTTCAATCCTCTTCCACCGTCTCTCTTTTCATAAAACCAGAGAATTTATGTTAGCCTCTAAGAAAAACTTGGGCAAAGTTTTCGCAGCGATATCTGTCAAAATACTCAGCGGAGCGCTTCCCCGGATTGGGAAGGCACAGGGTCGGCCGCGGGGTGATGCGAAGATTTCACGCGCTCACACTTTTTTGTTTACTTTAATGGGTGGTCAATTTCTCCAAAGCAAAATTTCAAAATAAACATGAGGTACCCAAAAAGACGACTTGGGTGGGCATGGTTTAATTGATGTGGATATTTTCTAAACAAACGGTACGGCTGGGTCGTTCCTGATTGGTTAACTGATGCCGAGACTACGGCGGAGTTCGCACCAATGTGCGGAGGGGCAGACAGACTCATAAAGTATACGCCAGTAAATCCCTTTCGGTTTCAAAGTGAAAACTTTGCGGCTCGCTCAAGTGTGGAAATCACTGTTGCGTGTTACATACAAGAGGGACAGGCTTCTCTTTCGACTCATCGGGAAAGTCAACTCGCCGAACATGCATCAACATTTAACAATCCTAAAAGAAAACAAAAGGCCGGCGAGAAAACAAGCCTGACAAGTACCCGGCAGCCCATTTAGGAGCGGAGATTGAGGGACTAGATATATACAACGATCTCGACCGTCAACCAAGAAACATCTCTCTGACATCGCTCTGCTCCATTTTACTTTATTCTACTATTTTCCATGGATGCAGCAAGGACTTTGCATTACCACCAGCTTGTCTTGAACTAATTATCATCTTCATCAAAATTTATTCTTCGGACTTTGTCTTTGAATTTTGCGTCTTACACCAAGATGGCATCGCTGAGCGCCTTCTATTCGAGCTATGCGGCCGCCGCCCACCCCGGCCAGTACCTATTCGCGGCATCGCCCGCAGCCCCCTATTTCTACAGCTTCAGGGAAGGGGCTTTCTCGAGCCCCCTCCCGATGAGTGCAGTGCCCCCTCTCCAGCGCCGCGAGGCACCCCAGAAGCCGCCCTACTCATACATCGCTCTCATCGCGATGGCCATCCGCAACTCAGCCGACAAAAAAGTGACTCTGAACGGCATCTATCAGTTTATCATGGATCGATTCCCCTATTACCATGACAACAAGCAAGGCTGGCAAAACTCTATTCGCCATAATCTCAGCCTCAACGATTGTTTCGTGAAAGTCGCGCGAGAGAAAGGAAAACCCGGGAAGGGCAACTATTGGACGCTCGCGCCCGACTGCGAAGATATGTTCGAGAACGGCAACTTTCGACGACGAAAGCGACGTCCAAAAGCCCCGGCCAATCAGATCAACGCAAACGACGTCGGTAAGCAAAGTGAAAAGGACGTTGAAGAGGAGAACGATGAGGGCAAAGAATCCTTGGATGAACAAAACATCGACGTCACCAGCGAGCTCGACGACAAATTTGACGAATCGGACAGCGACTCCGCTGACGAAAACAATGCTCATGTAAAGGAAAGCGACAATGAGAAAGAATACGACGCAGGCGTGTATGATGATAACGCAAATATGGTGAAGAAAGAACATATTATTGGAGATCGAAACTTGGAGAAATATTCCGAAAAGGACTGTCAATTGAACCCAATGAGAAACTCAGACGACGTCAACGTCGATCATATTCCGAAATTTTCACCAAAACCCGAATACCATCTCGAAAAACTCCCACGACCCGAAGTGAGAAAACCGGTCTTTTCGATTGACAATATCCTTGCGTCACGCATGAAAACGAACGTCGATACGAAAGTTAGGGTTGTGCATGATCTCAAGCGAAGTCGAGAGGACATGCTCGAGTCTCGATATTCAGACGACCAAGCGGACAATGAACTCGTGATCGCGAAGAGTCGTCGATTGTCTTCCCCAATCGGAAAAGATCAAGTTGATGCTTATTACGAGAGGGAGAGGATTCGCTCACGAAGCCTGTCCTACGGAGCGGTCGACGAGTACTGCCAGCGAGTGGAATCACCGTCATCATCATCGCCCTCATCAACGCCATCATCGAATGCCCTTTGGCAGTCGACCATGCTGCAGAAGCTCGCTTCCCAGGCGTCATCGCACTGCTACACGTGTGCGGCATCAACGACCGGTTCAACAGCGCTCTCGGCTCACAACCAACATCGACAACATCCCCGAGATCGCATCACGACGGACGACATCACATCCCCTCACTCCGTCTACCCCTCACTTCTTCATCCTCACTTTCCATGGTCGTTGACTTCGAGTGGTTTATGCGCGACGTCGCAGCTCCCGGCGTCATCGGCCTTGCCATTGATGTCGATACCGTATGCAATGAAGCCCTGGTCGATTGAGCAGGCCAGGACGACAAGAGACAGAGCGTACCGTCTTTAATGGCGATGTGACATCGAACAAAATCGGAACAGATGCTCATAAATAGGACCAAAATATATCATCGTTAATTTGATTTCACAATTCATGAATTAATATTGTTCATAGTAGATCTATTTCATTGTTTTCTTATGTTTCTGCATCGAAATCTGCAAGATGTTATGCAATTAATATATGATATATGATCAAATATAGTGCCAAAAATGAAAATAAGTATAGAAATTATGCGTTCAAATGATTTGATTAATTTGTTCGATTTTAACAGCTAAATTGGCTGAAATTGATTGTGTTTCGTGAAATTTAAATCTAAAAGAAAAGTTTTGTAGCTAGGCTTATTATTTGCAATATTTATTTGACTATACGATGTAAATATTTCAACGTAAAATTTATCATGTATATACTTTGTAAATTATTTGCATAATTCCAGAATTTAGAATGAATACCAAAGCCTTACCTTCAGATCGATATTGAAGAAAAATAATTGTTATTTGAGTGCCTCATTCAACTCTTCTTGAGATAATCATTTTCTGCTTGATATAAATTCGTCACATCTTTTTCAGCCATATGTATGGTCTAAAAATCCTTTTTACCCCTTTAAATAATAGTGTTATAAAGAAAACTCAACTTTTCTATGAACGGACTTCGTTTTCAGCTTTTACATCCCTTTGTGACTTCAATTTATTTATAGTCCATAGAAGATTATTTTATATTTTACCCTATTGATGAATAATTGAAATAATTTATTCTTTGAATGCTGCATAAGACCGCCTTCTAATAGTTTGAAACGATTAAAATCTCTTACATTTTACCATAAAGTTAGGTTTGCATATGCATTTTTTAAATTTCGAACGATATGCATATCACGATCATTTCAACCAGCCACAAATCGATCCTAGATGTTGCTAGTATAGAACTTATTTGCCGTTATAGTATGAGATGTAGATCTTATAAGCTGAAATATTCTAAAGCGTTCAAAGATCATTTTCGCTATCTGATAACCGGAATGTGTTCGGAAGCGCTGGTAAAATTACACATAGGAATGCATTTTTATTTTTGTCGTATTTTAGATTTATCAATCTGATTTTGATATTTACAATCCATCGTTCAAGGAAACTACTGATTATTTGCCGTTACGAACTTTGTAACATCACATAGGAAGAATAATTTTGAGTGCAACCCTTTTTTGTTCTTCTTTTAATTTTGTGAACAAATCAAATTGAAAAATGTTCAATTATACTTCTTATAAGATGGAACAATCGTGTGATGTTGATAAGTTTGTAAAAACAACCTTCAAAAGATGAAAATTAAGAGTTATCTTCATATTGTGGATTCATACATTTAAGCAAATCAATTTACGTTTTAAATCAATTCATTTCTTCAGAATTGATAGCTTTGTTAAATTGTTCGTTGAAAGCATTTGATGCATCAAATTGTGTCTTCTCTTTAAGTTCAATCTCATTGTGTGACTCTCTGCCGACTATGCAATTTATATTTTGTTTTTAATGTGCTTTGGACTTTGTTAATCATGTTAATGGAGATGAATTCTTTGAATGCATAACTAGAGTCCTTTTTGCAAATGGCGATCATGTAGATGCAACCTATTGCAGCTGAAAGCTTGAGTTATTGTTTGATTTATAATATAGGTAATAAACTTACTGAGTGATCAATAGAGAATGAAAACATGATTTGGGTTTTTTTATTTACCTTTTGCTTGGTGTATTGTATACGGGAATGTGCATTGAAATGTATTCCGATTTGGGTGAACGAATCGGCGCACATTAAGTGAATGATTGATTGAATGAATAATGAAATAAGTATATGATTGAATGAATGAATAAATAGAAATAATGAACGAATGAACAAGTGAAAGGATGAATGAGTGAATGAATGTATGAATTATTTATTCAATTGATTAATTAATTTTTGGTTCGTTGAATGAAGTACTTGATTAATGAATTGTTGGTTCGTTGAATGAATAAATGAATGAATGTATGAATGAATAAATGAATAATTATTAGTTCTTTGTATGAATTGATTGATACATTAATAAACCGATGAATGGATGAACTGATAAAATGAAGATTGAGAGAATGATTGAATTGATGAATGAGCAAATGAAATAATCAGTGAATGATTACATTACTTAATTAATAATAATTAGAACAAATGTGTGTTTAATGGATGGAATAAGTGCATGAAACAATGAGCATATGAATATTTGATGGTCGAATGAATTAATTAATAGTTAGAAGAAGAGTAACATATTGAGTGGCTGAATAAGAAATGGAAGGCATATAGCTAAATGATGAATATATTTCATAAGTGAGTGAAGTGGTGGATTGAATGGAAAACACGAGTGGCGAGTGAGAAAAGTAAAATGAATTGAATGAATGAATATAGAATAGCTATTAAATTCGTTGGATTGAAAGTCAATCTCAAAAGTTGTAGTCAGCTACCAATCCGCAACATTGGATTAAAAGTTTCAATCAAATAAGATTAAAATCTAAATCTCTCAGGCTAAAAATCTCAATCCAAAGTGGATTGGTCCCTGACTACATTATTTGAGGTTGAAACCTCAATTCTATGATCATGAGAATTCAGGAAATAAAATAATATAAGAAAAAACAGTGAAGCGATGAAATGGGACAAAAACATAATTAATTGAATAATAAAGTGGAAATGAATGAAACGGTTTGTGTGTAAATGAATGAGCTTATGTAGTAATGAATGAGATCTTAAATTACAATAAGACTCGAAGAGAATTAAATGAACATGAACTGGTCATGGCCTACATGAGTTTATGAATGAAATATGTAGAGCGAGTGAATGTATACAATAAAGAATGATAAACGAGTATGTAAGAGAATAAATAAATCGACTGAGTTGGTCATTTGGTTAATGTAATGGATAAGTGAGTGTTTGAGAGAGCATTTTGAACGAATGAGAGAACGGATGGAATATGAATGGCTTTATAACAGAGCGAATGGACAGAAGAACTTAATTAATTGACACAATGATAAAAAAAAACAATAAATGAATAAAGCGAGTTAAACAATGTATTCATTTATTCATGTATAGGTCCTATCTAAACCAGGTTAATAGGGTAGCTCCAATTTAATATTTCGCGCTGATTGAAAAAAAAACGAACCAGAAAAAAAAATGAAATTAGAATACAAGAACGGTGTATTTGTAGATCAGAATTGAGTATTTTAAAGATACTTTTATGAACTTCATTATCAAAATCGATACTTTTTGGAAGCGGTTGAATACAGATTTGAATCCGTTTTAGATTTTTTTTCACTCTTGTTCAGCTTATCAATCCAAATTCTTTTCATATCATTCTTACTCTACATCCCTAAATATTGGTGTTGATCTAATACCCATTGTGTAGCTCCATTGCGCAACACGAAAAAGTACTAGAACACATACAGTGTAGAATTAAACTCATTGCAATAAAAAAAATCGTTTCTAATATATTTGTGTGTAAATAATGTTATTTTTCACTACATTAGATAACATTTGATATATGTTTTGTCAGGAAAATTCCAAACCCAACAACAAATCAGTGTTAAATAAGCAACTTGGTTTTGCAATATATCATCCCAGTGCTTCATAACTATAAAAGATCTAGCTAATTGCAACAAAGATTATCATAATTCGCAACAAATGAAACAAATGACTAGCAGATTTCCTCAATATCCTTCCAATAACTCACAAAGCTCGATCAGCACCTGCACTAAGGATTATCCAACAATTTCTCAATTATTCGTCAATCAACCTCTACAAAAAGGGATTATTCCGTCAAATTTAGCAACATTCATGAAAGGTATCTGTTGATTCAGCCATTGGATGATTCAATAAGAAGCGTAACTTTTTCTCATCGCATTATAACTCTGGCCCCGGGAGTGTCGGGAAAAGTTCAAACGCAATGTTCTCTTCTTAATTTGACAAACGATTTCCATGAGATACAATGCCGCAAGATTTTTTTCTTCAAGTAATCAAATAGTTATTTTTCAGACATTAAACTTTTGGGGGATTGTGTTTATATATTCAATGTTTAAGAGTGATATCCATATTCCATATACTTTTATCAGTCGAAGGTGTCCCCTCTTCTGCTTACCGAATTTTCACTCAGACAAGGTGTAGGCTTCATTTTGTATTTTTTTTTGTATGTTTTGGTGGAATGAAATGCGAATGATTTTTTTTCTGTCTGTTAACATTATTACTTCTCGTTTTCATTTTATTCCTTTGATATTCTTCTTATTTCAAATATCAATTTTCCATTTCCTTACTAGAAGGATGAGTAAAAATCGTTTGTTTTCTCCATTTTGTTATCACGTTGCATGAACGTGGCCATGATGACATAGCATTCCCGAACAAAAGATAAATGGTATCAGGGGAGCGAGGGGGGGGGGGGGGGG
>BQKZ01002567.1:49223-70551 GCA_036244855.1 Temnopleurus reevesii
TAAAACAGGCAGATGATCTTCATGTTCACCTATTACAATTTGGCGTGCTGGAGGTTTTTTTGTTTGTAATTGTTTGTGTATACGGGGGAGGGGGACGTCGTGACTTCAAGCTGTCTACTTTAAAGCAGAGATGTATATTTTGATTCTCTAATGGTGAAGCGGGAGACGTCGTAATTTACGACGACGCTTCTACTTTCAACATCATCATCATCCTATCTTATTCCCGCCACGAGAATAAGAGAGAAAATGGAGTTGTTTAAGTCTCAGCCACACTTTTGGTAAAGGACGACTCACACCTTTGCGTTTAGAGCCTGCATCGACCCAGCGTTTGTGGAAATTAAAAACGCCCCCTGGATGTGCATCATTCGCGGATCTGAAGGTGGACTGACGTTCGGCTTGCGCACAAGGTGCGTACGCCAAGCGTCAATCCAACGTATGGCCTGTGTTTGTGCGTGAAGGGAATGTTTAAAATTGTCAAAAACGCTGGGCCGACGCAGGCTATAAAACGCAAAGGTGTGAGTCCGCCTTTGATAACAAGCGGATCAGCGTACAACAGGTTAAAGAGGAACCAACCCCCAGAAATTATCGTGTTTTCATCAAGTGAAGAAAAATCAGATGAAAAATATGGTGATAGTGTGAGCAGACATGCCGTTCTAAATTTATCAATTTTCAACTTTCTAAAGATATGGTGATCCCTGCCGCTGAATTGAACCGTGTGATCGGCAACATTTACGGAAATCTTCATTAACCCTGTATACACGTGTTTATTCTTCTTTTTCAGAAGAGTCAGCAAAATGTTGTTTTTCGATCGCTTGAGTATAGAATGCCTCTATCGATTTTGCATTTATTTTTAGAAGAATCATGTTGAACCATTGTTCAAAATCATTTTTATTTTTCATAATTCATTATATAATATATATATTTTTATAGATAAAGTGAATGTGGAGTTGTTCACAAGAACGTCACCGAATCTAGTTGCCGACCACACGGATCCTCCTCAGCGACGGGGATCTTCATATCATTGAGAATTTGAAAATTCATAATTTACTTACAGATTGTCTAATTTTGTTCAAATTTTCACAGTTTGTTCAAAAATTCTGATCTTGTCAAAAGCTAATAGATATTTTTATGAAATGAAGATTTACATGGAAGTGTCGGCGTTATGGAAATTACGACAAATTGCTAACAAAAACAATAAGCATTTATATTCAAACTGTTCATTTCGTTGATGTTTTTTCTTAGAATTCTAGTAAAAANTCGAAGGTGTCCCCTCTTCTGCTTTCCTAATTTTCACTCAAGGTGTAGGCTTTCTTTTTATTTCATTTTTTTTTAAGATTGAGCGTCCTATGGTAGTGTTTTTGGTTTTTAATTATGTTTTTGATGGAATGGAATTCGAATGGATTTAATAATGCTCTAAATTTCTCATAAAATACTCATTAAAATAAGTACAAAGAATTACGTAGTTTGAAAGAGAATTCATTTATGCTATTCATAGGCCAATTACACAAAAAATGTGGTATTTGCTTGTTCTCGACGTGATCAATTGAAAAGAAATACATACTATGGTAAAGCGTTTCCACATCCAACAATCACTTTTGTTTTATCCTTCAAAATCATAATTTTTCTGTCTGTTACAATTATTACAACTCTTTTTTATTTATTTTATTCCTTGGATATTCTTCTTATTTTGAATATCAATTTTCCATTTGCTTACTAGATAGATGAGTAAAAAGCGTTTGTTTTCCCAATTTTGTTATCACGATGCATGGACGTGACCATGATGACATGGCATCCCCGAACAAATATAAATGGAATCAGGAGCGAGGAGAGGGGGGGGGGGGGTCCAACGAGGTGAGAGACAAAACGATTAAAAATCTGACAGGCCACACACACAACCTCCTTATGCCCAAAAATGAAATAAGAAAAGAAGTAAAACAGGCAGATGATCTTCATGTTCACCTATTACAATTTGGCGTGCTGGAGGTTTTTTTGTTTGTAATTGTTTGTGTATACGGGGGAGGGGGACGTCGTGACTTCAAGCTGTCTACTTTAAAGCAGAGATGTATATTTTGATTCTCTAATGGTGAAGCGGGAGACGTCGTAATTTACGACGACGCTTCTACTTTCAACATCATCATCATCCTATCTTATTCCCGCCACGAGAATAAGAGAGAAAATGGAGTTGTTTAAGTCTCAGCCACACTTTGGGTAAAGGCCGACTCACACCTTTGCGTTTTAGCCTTCATCGGCCCAGCGTTTTGAGGGAATTAACAACTCTCCCTGGCCGCACAGCATACGCGGATTAGACGGTGGACTGACGTTCGGCTTGCGCTCAACGAGCCATGCTGAGCGTCAGTCCACCGTTTGACATACGTCTTTGCGCATCCAGGAAGCGTTTACAATTGTAGAAAACGCTGGGCTGACGCAGGCTATACAACGCAAAGGTATGAGTCGGCCTCTAACAGCAAGTGTACTCACAATACAATAAAACAAAATTACAGCCCAAATGTGCAGAAAACACACAGTGAAAGTTGTTGGCTGTAACCAGTAAGTGCTTCGAGCAACCCAAACTAATTCTGTTTTTGATAATTGTTTCTCCTGTGAATTTCTGTGGAAATTGAATTCATGCTGGACAAATGTTGACTATGACACAAGGATGTGACCAAGCCTTTGGTAACCTCACAGCTGTCTTTAGATATTACATTGAAGTGAGACAACTTTGCATATTCATACAACTAATTTCAGGAGATAATTATGTTACATTGTCTGACTATTTTTACCTCCAACATGTCCAAGGAACATGTGCAGAGTAATTATGAATTCAAACTAAGGGATAGAGAATTCATGATTTAAACTAAATATCATGGCAACTTTCATCATTTTCATTCTATAAAAATCGGATCAGCGTACAAAGAGTTAAAGAGGAACCAACCCCTCGGGAATTATCGTGTGTTCATCGAATGAAGAAAAATCAGATGAACAAATGATGACAATGTGAGCAACATCGGACAATCCGTCCTAATTTTATTAATTTTCAACTTCCCGAAGATATGACGATCCCTGCCGCTGATAGGGATCCGTCTGATCGGCAACATTTACGGAAATCCTCATTAACCCTGTCTACACTTTTTCTCTTCTTTTTTTTCAGAAGAGTCAACAACGATCGCTTGAGTACAGGATGCCTTTATCGATTTTGCATTTATTTTGAGAAGAATCATGTTGAACCATTGTTCTAAATTAAAGGTTTTTTTTTAATATAATTCATTATATAATATTTTTAAAGATAAAGTTAATGTGGAGTTGTTTACAAGAACGAGGATCTTGATATCATTGAGAATTTGACAATTCATAATTTACTAACGGATTGTCCATTTTTTTCTTCAAATTTTCACAGTTTGTTCATCTGATCTTGTCAAAAGCTATATTTTTTTTACGAAATGGAGATTACATGGAAGTGTCGGCCTTATGGAAATTACGACAAATTGCTAACAAAAACAATAAGCATTTATATTTCGACTGTTCATTTCGTTGATATTTTTCTTAGAATTCTAGTAAAAACGATAAATTCATATCGGAGAATCCAAAACTATGAAAAGAGGAAATAACTTTGAAGGATTTATATTTTGAAGGAAAAAAATATTTAAAAAAATGAAAGTAGAAGTAAATAATAAAATAGTAGAATGTGATTTTTCAAGAAAATATCATCAAATGTTTATTACAAAAGTAGGAAATATGAGAAAGGTGGAATATTATGCGTGAAACGAGAGAGATGCGGACAAGATTTATATTTAATATCTCACTAGCCTGTAAAGAAATGGAAATAAAGATATGAGAAGGAGATGGGAATTAAAGAGCTGGTTAAAGAAAAACAAGGATGGCGAGGATTGGAATGAAAATACACAGACAGCTACATGTGTAAATAGATAAATAAATAGACAGAAATAATAAACTAAAAACAGATATATGGATGTGCATGTCTGCATTGACAGATAAGCAGAAATAAATAGAAATGTGAGATGTATACAGTTCGTGAATGGTAGGATGGGATGAGAGAGTTAAATGAGAGAGAGGAAAGAGAGAAAGAACTGACTAGAGAGAAGGGATGTACATAGGGCAAGAAGATATAGAAGACAAGATACATAGACGAATATAATTATAACTGAAAAAGTAGCCTAACTAGTTAGATGAAGAGACTAAAAGAATTTCTGAAAGACAGAAACAATAATGTCAATATTCTAATTGAGATATAATGTTCGGTCGATAGACCTATTATATTATATAACATTTACTTCCATCTTTCTAAATGGATATTTAGATAGATAGATAGATAGATAGGTAGATATAGGTAGATAGATAGATAGATAGATAGATAGATAGATAGATAGATAGATAGATAAATAGATAGATAGATAGATGGATAGATAGGTAGATATCTAGGAAGAAAGATATAAAGATATACAATATTTGTATTTCCATCTGTTTATGCTAATCTTATGTTATGAATTATAAAACTAGCTGTTAAACATGAACTGGGTTTTAACGTCATCTCATGTTATAGATAGATAGATAGGTATGATAGATCGAAGAAAGATGTGTGTATAGAGAAATATAGAGAGAATGAGAGAGAGGGAGAGGGATAGAGAGAGAGAGAGANGATAGATAGATAGATGGATAGATAGATAGATAGATTGATTGATAGATAGATAGATAGATAGATGGATAGATAGATAGATAGATGGATAAATAGATAGATAGATAGATAGATAGATAGATAGATAGATAGATAGTAAAAGATAGGTGGATAATAAGGTGGAAAGATACAAATTTATTCTAATGTTTTAGAAAGACATAAATAATTATGTCAATATTCTAATTGAGATATAACATGTTCGGTCGATAGACTTGTAATATTAAATAACATTTACTTTATCTTTCTAAATGGATATTTAGATAGATATATATAGATAGATAGATATCAAAATGAAATGAGTAAAGTGTAGAACGCAAGTGAAGACATAGTCCTCTAATAATGGGGTATAACCCTCAAACAAGAAAGAAAGTCTCGCTACTCTTCAGGTACCATGACACGAGACGAATAAAGTTAGGAAAATCCGTTATCGTTTTTTAGATAGATAGATTGATATATAGATAGATAGAGAGATAGATAGATAAATAAATAGATTGATTGATTGATATATAGATCGAGAAAGATAGCTGGATAGATAGCCAACGATCTTACCTATATTTCCTATTTCACTCATATTTGTCATGTTTGTATTTCCATCTGTTTGTTTCTGCTAAATCTATGTTATAAGTTGTAAAAGAAAACAACTGTCAAACATGAACTGTGTTTTAACGTCATTACATATCTTATAAATGGATAGATAGATAGATAGATAGATAGATAGATAGATAGATAGATAGATAGATAGATTGATAGATAGATATAAAGATAGATAGATAGATATATAGATAGATAGATAGATATATAGATAGATCGATCGATAGAGAGATTGATGGATTATACATCAATATTTGTACTGCAATATTATTCGTATTTCCATCTGTTAATTTCTACCAAAGCTATGTTATAAAGAGAGATACATAGATTAGACAGATAGGGAAATGGAGAGAGAATGAGATAAAGAGAGAGATAGAGAGAGAGAGGGAGAGAGAGAGATCGAAAGAGGGGAAGGAGGTAGAGAGAGAGGGGGGAAGGAGGTAGAGAGAGAGAGAGAGAGAGCTGGAAAGATATATAGCGAAATAGAGGAAGAGGGAGAGGGGGGGGGGAGAAAGCAAATAATATATAGACAGATAAATAGATAGCACAGATATAAGCAAGATGAGATTGGAGATAGGGCCAGCGGTTGGGTGTAGGGCGTTCCGGGGCTTTAGCGCTGTATTTACACCAGCCGCTGCGCCTTGTTGAATTGCAAGTAAATATTACATCTGATTCAATCTCTCTGAATCGTCTCCGAGATGCGAACCAAGACATGAGAGTTTTATGGTGGTCCAGGGAGGACGTATCAAAAAAAATTATCAAGGTGCAAATATTAACGTCTTTTCGCGATTTTGAGTTCTTATTACTTGAATCTGACATCCGTACTTTGTTTTAATCTCATAAGTTAGCAAATTTGGCGCTCTGTTTGACGTAAACTTCTGTTTAAAAAGATGAAAGACCTAAATAATGAGAAGGAAAGTTAAATTGTGAAAGAGACATCAAATCAAATCAAATACATAAAGTGTTTTAATGACGTCATTATTGAAGACTATCCATTTTTCACTTCCTTCTCTTGAAAAAAGATTTTGCGGTCCTATTTCACAATTTGACGTTCTTTTGCACAATTTAGTGTCCTTTCGCTTTTCTTAGAATTCTCTTTAAACAAAATGAATTTAATATTTCCGTCAAATTTGCAACCTTACCGTAAATGGGACCCCGATGGAGTGAAGGGAGCGTCAAATTGTGAACAAAAACGACATCAAATTTGTTGCGACTAGAGAGTTTGTTGAATACATGGAGTAAGGATTTATTGTCTCGTGACACACTTATTTTTGGGGAAAATAGATTATATCATGTTAACAATCTTCTTTGGGCCACTGTATCTTCGTGATACTGTCCAAGATGATGCTACCCCTCCCCCTCCCCCTCTCTAATCTCTTTGTGTCTTCCTTCCATATCATGTAACCAAACACCATATTCTCTCATCATTCAAAATCATCCATAATAAAGACCACAGCTTCGTGCATAAATCTTTATGTTCTCAATCAACAAAAATCAAAATTATACTTTGGTATAGTTCTTGTCATCTTTTTTTCCTCCACGACAACCGCGATTCTTTGTACCACCAACTCGGCGGGACCTGTCAATTTGGCCATAAATAAAACAAGTTATATTTTGAGAATAAATCTTGTTTAAGGTTGTAATATTTTCATATCCTTTTCTGGTTTTTATTGTTTTGCTTGGGTGGCGTGTCTGAATAGATTGCCCCATCGCAGTTACTTGTCAGACGAAAAGCCCCTTGTATTTCGCTCTTTTCCTCCTTTTTGATGTATTTCTTTCGATCCTGTCCCCTAACCGATGCTAAATTAAGCCCACTATACTCACGTCATTGGCTGAATGGCATGTTTAAGTTTATCCACACACACTAAAACATCAAACACCACAAACAGGGATGTCTATTCAACTGGTAACAGTTCGAGAAAACATCATTAGTTCTTTCGGTTTTCACGATCCGCTCTTCAAATTTCGCACCCGACCAACAAACTTTTGACACCCAGTAGTGAGCACCTATTCATCATTGTTATTCTTCTCTTTTTTTCCATCCCTGTTTCCCATTCTTGTGGGCTATCAATCGAATAATATAAAAGAAAGGACATTGAGGTTTACCAAAATGACTTCATTCGGGACAAGGTGGATGGCGAGAAAAGAGATTTCTGCGCTTTATTTGAGCCAAATCGACATTGGTCCTTTTCAATAAACTCACAAGTCATCAAGCCTTTTCAAAACAAGTGTTGAAGGAACTTGCAAACAAGCATGATAAAACTTGAAAGGAAAAGGAGAAGTAATTTCTCGAGTATGGTTCAAAATCTTATTTACAAAAGCATCCTAAAATGGACCGTGAAAACAAAGTGTTTTTATCCAATACGGAAATCTCCTTCCTAACTAAATACAGCAAAAAGTAAGCCCCCCCCCCTTCAATCACATAAAAAAAGCTGTGTAGCTGTGGCTTTCAGGCCAAGAAAAAAATATGCATTTCCTTTACCCTCAGATCGTCTGGAAATGGTCCGATAAGAACTTTTTTTTTTTAATTTTCATTGTTTCTATTTTTTCATTTGAACAATAAAATAAGAGTGAATTCATACAATAAATAAAAAGAACGGGTTACTTACGCTCCATAAGCGCGCAGCATACGGTGGTCAGACGGTGGACTGACGTTCAGCTTGCGCTCAAGGAGCGTACTCCGAACGTCAGTCCACTGTATGACATGCGTCTTTGTGCGTCCAGAATGTGCGTTTAGTTGTAAAAAACGCTGGGCCGACGCTGGCTAAAAATGCAAAGGTGTTAGTCAGTTTTACAGAACAACCTGAAAAGTGTCATTTTCAGAAGTTCTTTAGCTTTTCTCTTATTTTTTAGTTTATTTTCTCCATGGATTGACGAAATGCGTTAAAAATGAAAAAAAAAAATTCTGATTGATCGACCCTGTCATTTTGAAAGTATTAATAGAACTAGAACTGTTTGACAGTATCAAAATTCATTAGCACTCTAAAAATGTCTAACGAGCTTATGTATGTAAATAAACACAATTCCAAATATAAATTTACGATATATGTGAGTGAGCTTACATCAAAGCAACAGAAAAAAACAGATCACTCATCACTGACTAGATTATCAAACAAGTGTGCTAGATCATCTACACCAGAAAAACCTATTATGACCTTTGTTTAATGTAATTGTCTCATTCATGTCAACCTTTTTTTTGTGATAAGAACATATCAATATTTAAACTCAATCTATATAGCCAAATAAAATAGAAATTTATTATATCATGTTGTATTACTGCTGGTGTTCAAAAGTAATCTTAGTTTACAGAGGGGAACTTACCTTTTTGTGGCGTTTATACAAGAGCGCTCTAATGTTGAACTTTTTGTGCGTTTTTTAATCACACGTCTTAAAAAGTTTCCGGAATAACATAAGCGGAGGATTTTAATTCCCTGTAATTGGTGGGGTTATTTTCTTATCCTGTTGGAAAGAAAACATTGGGAATGAAAATGTAAATATTCCTCTGAATACCATGGTTACACCTGAAATATTTATATTCTGGTAAGCTTAAAATGATGAAAGGAGAGTGAAAATGATTGATGCGGTGATGGCGTGCACAGGTTACAGTCTGTCCCATGAAGAATGGGACACAATATGTTCCTAATTCCATCAAATTGGATGAAATATTAGAAACAAAATGTGTTTATCCGATGTAATAGACTAAACGAGTATGTTAATATGATTTTATATCGATTTATGATCTAAAAAATTGATAGATGCAATTATCTTTCACACTGCTTTCTTTACTTTGAAAATAAAGCCACAGGTTAACATCCTTCACCAGTATAATTTAAATTCGACTCATGTCAAGATAAGTGAACAATTACTTTTCAATAGGTGAAATTAGTAGACCTAATATCTTTTGAAATGGATGATTTGAACGCACGTGCGAAAATAGTGATAGGTATCTAAAGAAAAATGATTTTCTTTTTTAAAGTCAAACGCAGATAATTATCCATGCAGGATTTGTTGATAAAACCGATGATGCATTAATTGCCAAACGCAATGATTAAAGGAAAAAAGGTTAACGGCCCATTGTATCTACCCCCCCCCCTTTTTTTTGGGGGGGGGGGGGGGTTGTGACTTTATGTCATGAAAGTTTTGATCAACTGCAATGTACAGTATTATGGCGCTGACCAATCAAAATAGTTCGCACAGGCGCGTCTTTGTAAAACACAGACAGTGATCGAATCAGATTACGCGTTTCAAATTGGAAATTAATTCTTAATAATTCTCATCTTTCTGACGTGCAGTATTCGAGATATGTAAAAACATATTTACTTCCACATTAAAAGAAAGCATTAGAAATCAGACCGGAAAAAATTAAGTACATCAGACAATAAATATGAAAGTCATGAATATTTAAATTATATAACTATTTTTTTCTGCTTTTAATCAAAGCGACATTTTCTGGCCCAGATCAAGTCTATTTAAGCATATAGGCCTACTCTAATCCCTTGATTCAATGACTATGATATTGCGGATTCTGTAGAAGCAGAAGTAAATGAAAAAAAAAAACTAATGTGAACATCTGACATAGCACCGGACATGGCATCAAGATGTTGTTGTGATTGTATTTTTCATTAAACCACTCATTTCTGCTTTTAGAATAATGAGATTTTATATTTTCTTCTAGATTCACATGCTCTGGTGCTAAAATCTCGAGTAGGAATATAGAACAGGTCTTTTCCCTCTGGCTCTCAACATCTACCGGAACGAATATTTGTTTTTTGCGGAGACCACCCCACTTCGATGAGATGCTTTGAGTTTTGGTAGCTTTCAAAACGCCGAGGGCTCTGGCGATGATAATGGATGATATCCGAATATGAGAGGACAAAACTTGCAGCTCCGTAGTATAAGAGCATGGGCCTGTAACATAAAGAGATACGATTAATTTGTCAATTGATCGTATCTTTATGATACACATTTTGCTTATCTATTCATCAATATTTATTTATTTATCTATTCCTTGATTTATTCCCTGTGTTAACCCATATATGCATTAATTGTTTATTGATATTATTGATACTACATTCCGAGATTCGAGCAACAAACGAGTTGAAGTTCAGCATCTTTTTTTTTTATTGGAATTGTGATTAGAAAAAAAACGTACTTTAAATAGATCATATTTAAAAATCCGGCAACATCGTTTGAAACGGGCTCAATCCCCTTTTTTCAGTTTGATCCACCTTTTTCTCATTGTAGGTACACACTTCTAATTAGAAGTTTCCATAAAGTATGCAAGAGCAGCAAAAAAAAAAACCATTTTCATTAACAGTTGAGGCGAAGTAAAGAGCAATATTCGTGACTGAAAGGGCCACCCTGCTTCAAAGAAAGAATGAGTATATGGTTCGAAAAATAGACACGTCAAATAATAAGGTTTCAATCGTTTACATGTTTTCAATACACACGAGAGTAATTAACCCTAATTTGTCGACATTGTATTGTCTTTTTTATTTGAACAAGACGTGTTAAAAACATGTTAGGCTTCTTGGCGATGTAAACATTGTTTGTTTTGCTTATGAAAGAAAAATTATTGAAAGACTAAATGTTTGAGGAGGGGATTAGAAATTGATGATTGGTCATCAGGGTGTCTAGGGTACTATAATTAGAATTTGCTTGGCATTTCTTTTCCTCTCTCTGTGCAAAGAAAGCAGAACAATTTTACTACAAACCCTTTATATAATTCTCCATCTGTTTTTGACAAAAATTCTCTGTCCAGCTTTTATTTTCTTTTTGTCAAGATAAGCGTTTCGTATTTTCGTGTCAGATGAGACGGGGAAAATTAGCAAACAAACCGTAAATTGGTTCACGCAAACACTCAAATAAGATCTTCTGTTATTCGCATTCAACCACGGCGTAAAGAAGAAAATCACAAAGAATAGTAGGATCAAATACAATACCATCGATGTTTTTTGAGGCAGCTTTGGACCGGCGCTGATCCAAAAAATGGAGGGGTCTTGATCATGTTGATGGAAAGAACACACAAATATCTTGTAATTTACTTTTTGCCGGCGCCCCCTAGTTGCACCCCATGGGAGGTGACAAGCAAATATTTGGTACCCATATATCTCAGCAATATCTGTGCACCCTGTGGAACTGATAACCACGCCCCCCCCCCCCAAAAAAAGGGTAATCAATTCGAATTTCGATCCCTTTTTTACCAAACATATTTTGAAGCCGCCTAACTTTGACCAGGGGGTGAGGGGGGGGGGGGGCTCCCCGACCCCCAATCCCCACCCCTACCCCCTGCCCCATGTAGTGCGCGCATGCTTCTCAGAGCTCAATTTGGCTTTTCTTATATAATCTGGAGAAAAAATAATGAAAAAACAAAATTTATCAAGACAACAAAATCGAGTGGTGTGTATTTAAGGGGCACCCCTCCAAAACACATCAAAATTTCGCGAGCGGAAACAAGAACAGCGAGGAGCAGAATGGGGGCTCACCTCTCATCGCGTACCACACACATGCAGTGACGTTGGAGGGACTAAAAAGGGTCGTGAAGCAATGTTTTGTACACGCCGAGGGCTATTTGAACTACGACTTCTGTCTACGCCAGAGCAGCAGACAAGCGCAGATTTGGCCTCACCTTCCCTTTTTCGGTCTTTTTATTCATTCCTTTATTCCTTTTTATTCCTTTTTATTATCTCATTCAAAGCAAAGAAGCGACCAATTTTGCTCAAGATCACACAACACATACCTTCTCTGTGTTAAAGCCGACTCACACCTTTGCGATCTTATCCTGCGTCGGTCCAGTGTTTTTAAAATTAAAAACGCTCCCCGAGCCCCAAGTATACGTTGATCAGATGGTGGACTGACGTTTGGCTTGCGCTCAAGGAGCGTACGCCGAGCGTCAGTTCACCGTATGACCCGCGTCTTTGTGCATCCAGAGAGCGTTTTTAATTTTCAAAAACCATGGGCCATTGCAGGCTAAAAACGCAAAGGTGTGAGTCGGCCTTAAAGGCAGAATACTTCTTTTACAGCATAAAATTTGACATCCCAAGATTGTTGTGTTATGTTCAATTCAATTTCAATTTATATCATTCAGCTAAAAAAGTACATACATACAGGGTAAAAATATATAAAATTTAAAAGAATGAAGAGACAGCTTGGAAGACAAGCGTCTTATTAGCTGCTGCCACCAGATTTACAGAACATACAATATACAATATCATAACAAAAACAAAGATGAACAATATATGTATAGTAGCGGTAAGAAAAAAACAGATAATCGATAATTGAATTCAAACAAGTAAACATCTAAGATGACCTTACAAACCCTAGACAAACATGACAAGACTGAAGACTGAAGAGTATGAAGAGTACTAAATGTTAGAACTTATCACCAATCAATTAAGCACAAAGATTGGTCATGATAGGCGCATTTTTAGTTATTCCAGTAATAATTATTTTATTCGGGCCTCGAATTAATGACCGTGCGTTAAAAATTTAAAACAGCCGTTGACCCTTCGTTGACCAATAGCACAAGAGTCTCTCCCAGTGCGTATTCCGCATGGTGTGGCAGTGTATTGAAGTGCACACAGTATGTGCTCTTACAATGTTTTGTGTATGTAGTAATACGCGAGGAATATCGCGATACTGTTGGTGTCAAGATGAATTATGAAGCATAACCGTAATGTGTGCAAATGTAGTTTCTACCTTTAACCAAGGAGTTGGGATTTTACTCCCTGCTTTAACTACCTCGGCTCCATAGCATAAAACATTCTGCCATTAAAATATTCTGGCAAACTTGTTGCCAGAGATTAAGAATTACGACCGAATATTATTATCTGTAAGATACAATTCATTTTATGTTTCAGGGTTTGATTTTTTTCTTATGATTAATCGAATTTTCATGTAATCCCTCTTCAAACAAAAACATATGGATAGATAAGCAAAAGAAATATAATATGTATATCTTCATTTGAAAATAAATAAAGAAGTGAATAGGCTACTAAAAAAAGAAAAGAAAATATGTGTGAAGAATGATAAGTTAAGAGATGAATATAAAAAAAAGATATGAAAGAAAATTTTAAAAATGGATTTAACAAAACTTCAATCTGTCAATACAGAACTAATCCAGCATGTTTAATGGATCTGATAGGTTTCGAGAACAGACTCGCCCCTAAAGAAAGATCAGAGATTTAATTTTATATGACGTGCAGGTTGAAATGAAAGGTAAGTCTTATGCGAACGACAATTAACATAAAAAAACAAGATCTGTGTTAAATATCGTTTCTTTTGATAATGTTTTCTCTCTCTCTCTCTCTCTCTTTTTTTTTTTTACTTTTAAATGCAATTCAAAGAGAACACGTTCGATCTTCAAGGAATGTGTATTAAACATGGGATGCTCAAAAAGGAGTGAGTGAAAATGACCCTAAATTTTTAGAAAATTGAAACAAATTGTGTTTGCGTCTTTCTGTTATTCTATTTCGTAATGTTTACAGTCCTTCTTTGTCACATACTTGTCACTTTTTCTCCCTCTTCTCCAACATCAGTTACAGACCTATCGACGTCTAGCAATCCCGATTTTAATGGGTGGTCCGTCACGAATCTCCCTCTCTAAAAACCGCGAAATCACTTCATCTTAATCAAGTACAAAGAACTTGAAAGGAATGATAGAGCCAAACGATTGTAATGCGCGCGAAAACAACCCTTAAAATCGTTAACTAAATTGAGAAAACAAACTTTGAAATCAAGATACTCTTGCAAAAACGGGACAAATAATTGAAGGGCTTTTGCAAGCTGCAAGTGCATCTTGAAAATGATGTTTTGCACGAGAATTTACGTGAAAGATGGGAGGTAGTGTTTTTTCTTGTTCTTTTTATATTGAAGTATGGGTATAGGAATGTGTAGGGTCTTTTGAAGGACGGTTAGGAATTTGTTTCTTTTGTCTTTTGAGAATATGTTTTGATCTCATCAGAACTTTGCTGATTGACTACACCAATAAACATTAGAAAACAAATAAAAGATCATGGCGCAAAAATACAACTATTTGAACGGTTTTCATAGGTATTTGTTTTCCAGTCCTTCATTTTTCATAATGATGTTAAGGTTTCAACTTAAAAAAGCGTTCATTCGTTTTGAACATTTATGCTAACCTCGTTTACTTTTTACTTAATATTATTTTTGGCGCGGATTCTCTCCTTTTCTTTTCTTTCTTTCTCCTTTTTCTTAATCATCATTTCTTCCTCCTACTACTTTTTCTTCCTCTTTTTCTTCTTCGTCTTTTTTAAAATGTCGATCGTCCAACGACATTTGCTTCTTCTTCGTCTCCTCCTAGCTTCTTCTTCTTCTGCTTCTTCTTCTGTTTCTTCTTCTCCTTCTCATCCTCCTTTTCCGTAAGATTCGCAAATATAAGAAAGTAAAAATAAACTATGTTAAGACATATTTGCACTGTAAGTCCATACCTTTACAATGTTTAGAAAAAAATTATAGGAATTACAAATATATAATAAAAAACAAACTTTGAATTTATTGAAATATGAGCGAAATGATCCATTTCATTGAATACGTTTGGAAATAAAAATTCTAAGTGTTAAGGGGATCTCTATAAAGATATTGACATTTATATAGCGCTCTTACAGAAATATGCATCACAGAGCTTAAAAGCATTGCGTAAATTAATTGAAAATTGATTGCTATTTCTGTTGTGGCTAGAACCGAGGGCATTTTCATGAAAAGTAGATATTCTGTCAACAATTTGCAGTATTATTATGGCAATTGCTATATATTACCAAATAAAGTGAACCTTTTTCATTAGGTAACTTCCTGTACAATAAATGAAACTCGTTGAAAATTGAAAGTTCTTTGTAATGGCGTATTTTATCCCTGTTTTCTTTCAACATGTTAATGTTTGCTTTTTGGAACATGCATTCGTCTCCTTGCGTTTTCTTTAGACCGTCTCTGTTTAACATCAAACATTGGGAAAAACATTGGTTAGACAAATCCCAAGATTTACATATACACTTCAACAACCATTAGAGGAAAGGCTTAGATCGTTTTCCTTTAATTAACAATCTCCCTTCTTTCATGAGCAGATAGCCAAACTTTCAAAGAATGCATTCGCATCCCATATAATGTTTTCCGAGGAGTAGCGTAAAAGGAATCATGCACTAATGTGTATGCGCTGGTCGAGAACGCAAACAATATTTGCGTGGCGCCGCGATCAGCACGCCACTCAAAAAAGGCCCAGGTTGACTGTGTTCTTGAAAAGAATGCTTTAATTACCAGACTACGAGTCATTAGAGAATAGGGGTAAGGAAAACGTAACCTTTCTTAAAAATCTCGTTACTGGAAATCTCTTGTGCCAACAATCTGCTGTTTGAACTACACAGCGTTTCACAAAATGCACCAAACAAACGCAGAAACACTTAAACACTATTTCCATCTTGTTGCGATTGTTCGCGATTGTGTTCCAAAGAATACGCAACGTGTGTAGGCATATGGTAGGGAAGATTTCACACTTTCTCCGCCAAAAGCAATAACAACTACGTCAATAGATACGTTGTTATCCAGTTTGTAGAGTTTGTGTCTTTTTTGTACCTTTTATTTGAATATAAGTGGATTCGGAAAGGTATTGCTTTGGTGATAACTTATGAGTAAGCCTGTTTAGTTAGCCCTGCATATTTTCTTTATTCCTTAGCTAATATTCACTGCCACTTGTTGTTTACGTGAAATATTTTTCACCAATGCAATGGTAGATTCTTGAGAATATTAAATGTAATGAAACGGAATAGCAATAATAAATTTTAACAATTGCATCGATTCTAAAAACAGTGAAAAAGGAAACAAAATGTACTTCTCATGTTTGTAAAGTTTTGATAGGAGGATAAGTCAAAATAGTTAAAAGAAAATAGAAGAAGAAGAAAAAAAAAAGAAGATGAAGAAGAAGAAGAAGAAGAAGAAGAAAAAAAAGAAGAAGACGATTGAGAAAAGTGTAGAGGAAAGGAGAAGAAAGGGAAAATAAATACATGTAGAAGAAAAGAAGAAGAAGGAGAAGAAGGAGAAGTGGGAGAGCCGAGGCAGATAAAGAAGAAGAAGCCGATGATGAGGAGGAGGAGAATGAGCTAGTAGGAGGAGGAGGAGGAGGAATAAGTCGAGGAGGTGGAAGAGGAGGAGGAGGAGGGGAGTGGGAGGAGAAGGGGGAGGAGGAGGAGCAGGAGGAGCAGGAGGAGGAGGAGGGGGTAGAGGAGTAGAAGGAGGGGAGGGACGCGGAGGAGGAGGAGGAGGGAGGAGGAAGAAGAGGAGGAGGAGGAGGTAGAGGAGGACGACGAGGAGGAGGAGGACAAGGATGGTGATGATGATGGTGATGATGATGAGAAGAAGGAGTGGGAGAACGAGCAGGAGGAGGGGGGATTTTTTTTATGTGTGATGATGAGGAGGAGGAAGATGAGGATCGATCGATCGAGGAAGGATGGAGAGGGATAACAGAATAATTATTCAAAAATCCAAAGCAGAAAACAGAAGAAAAAACAAAAAGGGCATGACTGGAAAGTGGATAACTAGAAAAACGAAATGGGATGATATATTTCTACCCATCATCGGAAATTAAACATATCGATCCCAAAGAAAAAGCGAACGTGTCAATCACCCGTTAACTACCCCTCCCCGTCAAAGTTGACCCTTTCTAATTTGCCTTTCCACAGAAATGATGAGGCGGATAAGATAATGGAACCAATAGATCAAGTATGTTTAAAGTCCAGCTCCTAAAGATGGGTTCGTAAACAAACTTTGAGAAACAGTTTAAACACTCATCCCATTGTTGTAGTTATCTCCTAAGACACTCGGTGAAGTCCCGTTAGAATTCTCAAAATCTAAACGACAGAGAAAAGGATGATGCATTTTCGTCAACCTCCAAACCGGATACCAGTTGTTATACAAAGTGTGTGTGGTCCTATATCTATAGTTACCATGGCAATGATAAAACATCCCAGCTTTTTTATATTATGAAAACTTTGAAGACGAATAGGATGGTTTCAAAAGAATTCATTTATGCAGTCACCGGTTCTTGTGAAATAACAAACAAAATAATAATTGAATGAACACTAACAAATGATTTTGCTGTTGATTATTATTCATTGGCAGTAAATAAAACAAAACTATTAAAATGTAAGCCGATCAAGAATTCAAATGTTTGAGCAAGTACATGTCAGCTTACGATATTTCCGTTTATTTCATTTATTCATGCATTTATTTATCTATCTATGGGGTTGTTGCTCAAAAGTTGCAATTGATTGCAAGTTGCAGTTGATCGGAATGCGCCAATAAAAATCATTGTTTCACGCGCGTCTTGTTAAATGCGCATATCGCGCGCGAATGGATATGCGCGAATGGATATACCATATATTCAGCACGGTATGGTCTACATGCTGAATATACCGGTTCTCGTCTGATCCCCGAAGTCAGAATGGAAATGCGCGTTACAATTTGAAAAGTTGCAGTTGATCTGCAGTTGATTCTGAGCAACACCCCTATGTATATTACTTACTTACTTACTTATTAATCAATTCATTTGATTATCTATCTATTCATTTATTCAATCGTTATCTCATTCATTTATTAAGTCATTAAGTAAATTATTCAATTATTATTGATTCATTATAAACTATTCATTCATCCATTGATTTCGCTTTTATTTTAACATGGCAACCCCTTTAAAAGTCATGGTATCTACCACGGGAAGTGTTCGTAGAACATAGATGCAAACAGAAAGGAAACTATTATGATTTACAATGCTTACACAGAACATGGATATAACAATATGAAAACTAAAAGCTTCGATAAGAGAAACAAAGAAAATAATCTTTTCCACGATGATAATAATAAATGATATGAATATTGTCATGAATAATAATGCGTTATTAGTTACAATTTTTGAGTAATCTAAAGATTCAACAAAAATACAAGTTTTGTAAACTTGTGAAAACTTATGCTGATTAAAAACGAATTAAACAATAATTCAAGAATGATACGTGTTTTAGATTCCATGGAATATGAACACACAAAAAAATCAACTGCGAAGCAAATGTGTATTTACAAGTTGCTCTGTATGTTTTGTTTTCTTTGTATCTACCACAACCTTCGATGATAGGCCTACTTCTGACAAATCAAATGACAGACGGATTTGAAATATCATTATGCAACGTTATGTATAAATTGCGTTTCCATGATTTGGGGGTTAAGAACTTTTTATGTTTCCCAGTGAATCGCATTTAATAATATGGATTTTTAGCTGTTTTGTTGTTGTTTTTTGGCTTTTCTTTTATGTTTTTTTTTGCTCTCATTTATGTTTGCCTTTTCCTCTGTATCAAAACAGGCTGATTTTTAAGAATCTCGTAAAACTAGGATCATTTTTTAAAAGAATGTTGCAATACCTTTTTCCCATTTTGTTTTCCTTTTGTTTTACAATAAATTTTGATAATAAAATGTTTTGTGATGCGCGCTTGAAGACATGACAATGTTTTGTGTTATTAATTTGCAATGTATTGATTTTGAAGCTTCATATGTGTAAACTTTTGACGTTACTTTTGATTACAATTTCCAAAATAAATCAATTAAAAGATGATTAAAAGATATATTTGCCATGGATATTCATGAAAATTCATTTGATTGATTCAACTAATATAATGCAGTCTCACCAACTAGACTCGGTCATATTGGCTAATAAATTTTGGAAATGAAATAAATGGAAAAGTTAAAAAAAAAAAAAAAGGGGAAAGATAAGAAAACCCAAAACGTTTTGGATTTTCTTCAAGTAAATCCATGAGAAAAAATAAGCCCAAAAGATTCAACAGAATTCGAATGAATTTGCGAGGAGCTCGGGATAAGTCCATCACACCAAATTGGGACGTGGAATAAAAAGACTTCGAAAATTGGACAGCCGTGATATTACAGCATGTGGGAAAACAGCACATGGTTTAGATTGCGTTCCCATTTCGATCAGCACCTCATGTTTTGCAATAAGACAAACATCGTTTATAGTATAAATACAAATACGCAAAAAATAATACACTCGTACAAAATTTTTCCACCGCCCACATCCTGCTTCCTGGGCTCTATTACATCGAAATAAGCGACCTATCCGTTGCATTTTGCGGGGATAGTCAGGGAATTAAACGATTTTCACAATATATGGCGCAACTTTTGTCTCCTCCCGCTTGACTCCTGAGCTTGGGTCCTGCGACCGCTTTCAACTTTGTTTGATTACAGACGTTGAATCTGCATTGAATTTAGACGATGTTTGTTTTAATACGTCAACCAGCAGACTGTGGTGATGAAAGTCAGGGGGTGAAAATGGACGACTGCTGTTCCGATGGTATTCGATGGCTCCCAAGCAAAATTATTTATGGGTAGCATGTGCATGCATCTTCGAGATTTGATGACTGAGTGACGGAACCAGCGAAATGGAGATCGATTTCAAATGGCTGATGTAAATAGCTATCTTTCATCCATGGCTTGTCATCCGTAATCTTGCGACAAGAAAATAGCAGGGGTGGACATTATAGGTTTGACATTTTTTCTGTTTTTCACAAGATATAACTTTTATATTCATCAAACAAAACGAAAGAAAAAAAGAAAAGAATGCGCAAACAGTTTTAACTTAAATAAACAAATAATAAACTTTCGAACGAAATAACAATGTATTAAGATAAATTTCGCAAACATGCTGAGATTTTTTTTTTGAATTCAAAATGAATAATTTTATTACCAGAAAAAGCGAGGCATTTCAATAAATACTTTTTACGTTGTAACAACAGTTAATTATAAATTAATGAGGCCAAACTTGTAAAAAGCACACATTCGTAAAATGATCAATCGAAAACAATTTCAATCTCCATTCCATTTACAAGCGAGTGAAACGAGGGAGCGCTAGACATAATTATGCACATTCA
The DNA here is from genome assembly GCA_036244855.1 of Temnopleurus reevesii. Classification (NCBI taxonomy): domain Eukaryota; kingdom Metazoa; phylum Echinodermata; class Echinoidea; order Temnopleuroida; family Temnopleuridae; genus Temnopleurus; species Temnopleurus reevesii. Next base: position 69,438 of record BQKZ01002567.1, read on the forward strand.
CACGCGCAATGTTTTATATAAGATATGCATAAATATATGGATGAGGCCAAATGTGATAATCGATATAATTACATGAAACAATATTAAACTACATGAACCTCTTCGAGCGAGCAAAACAAGTGAGCGACATTTCCTTCTTTTCCAGACGTCATCCATCTGCCATCTCTCTCTCCCTCTCTCTCTCTCTCTCTCTCTCTCTCTGCATTACATAATCATTTTTTTTATTAGCCCATTTGACAATTATACTATATGAATTTAGATTTCTACAAAGACCTGGACGAAACAGTTATCATTTAGCTTTTGAATTTGTTTTTCAAAATGAAAGAAAAAACAATCGACCGAAAATATGTTCTATATGTTTAATCTTCTACCTGTTCTGTAATTGGAGACTATTAGTATATCAAGTTTTCTTTACAATAAAGAAGCATTTCACATCCGCAGTGAAAGAACAAAAGCGGGCTTAGCAAGATGGATCTAAACATTCCTGTTAAAACACAACGAATGGTGTAACCTTTTACATGAGTGTTTGAGCGCAAATAAGACGGGATAAAAAGAAAAACAATCATTCAGTCCCACTCGCTGAGTTTGAAGTGGCTTTCAGAGCGCGCGAACCTGAAAAGAGCTAATAAAAAGGTAAACAGAAGACAGCGAGGAGGCGACGGGGTACTTGTTCAGTTTTGTCCATCAAACAGTGAGAGGAATCTGTCATTTAAAGTCCAATTTGTCAGAATGTTGAAAGTCATTGAAAATGTTTGTCTTGTGGTGTCGCTTTCGTTTACTAAGTAACGGTGATGCTATTCATGTATCATGGACGAAAACCTCTTTGCACACTCTTGCTGTTTCCAGCCAAAAGCCATTAATAAACTTTTTATTTCCGTTATTTTGAAACGAAATACAGTGGGACTATAATAGTTGTGCATGGTGGCTAAGATCATTAAAATATGTAATCATGCCTAACGAAATCCTAATCAGCCCCGTATTGCTCGAGATGAATATTATTTTGCTCTCTCGCTCGCTCGCTCGCTTTACGTCCTCGAAGTTTGATTACCCTGATACAGTCGATATCCCTGTCCCTATGCGGGAACGCCACCATAACCCAGTCGCACCCTTATCC